>JAENPR010002000.1:0-87210 GCA_018135685.1 Themeda triandra
CCTGAGTCTCTCCTCAACCATCTTCTCTTACTCATTCAAGATTACCAACATCGTCTACGTCAGTGAAGCAACAACCCCACCCCACGCCCACGCACATTCCCACGACGCTGATACCCAACCCTACCATTTGCCTTTTTCTACTTTTGCTATTTTGTGGTTTCCTATTTTTGTGAGAGGACGTACCTGAACGTGATTTCCGGTTTCCTATTTTATTTGTGGTTGCAAGAGGACCCTACATACATGAAGCTAGGTAGTTAGCTATATATATACGTATTTCTTTCTTTGCACTGCATTCCTATGTCCTCCCTCCACGCTCCACCATAGCATATCATATCTGTCGCCATGGCTTCAGCAACTGGTTCCGTCAATTCAAAGATGGCCGCCGCCGCCTTGTGCGTCCTGCTCGTCCTCAGCATTAGCCGTGTGTCATACCCAAATTTTGAAGGAACAAAATGGATATATTAAACCTTATGTGCGCCCCGGATCGGTCACACACATAAGTGACAAATTGTGGGAATGTATCATCACAAAAGCTTGTTACAAAACAAATGGTATTGACTACAAATTATAAAACTTATTACAGCGGAATCTATGATAATCTCTCAACGCGGAAGCTCAAAGAAGGTACGTCGATCGGTTGACCACAAGTCTAGTACTCTGCGCGGTAATCATCATTGTAGTCTTGATCTGGTGTGGGTGGGAAAAACAAGGTGAGTACAAAAGTACTCAACAAGTATAGCAAGTAGTTTGATCCCATGTACTTATGAACAATGTAACATAAATAATATAAAGCATAAAACGGTAAACGATGAACATATTAACAATAAGTCATTATCTTAATGTAAGTGTGTCAAGGCCACCCTGTCCGTGGGTACGGACGATATATCGATTTAAACTCTGCACAGAGGTGTACCCTTTCCCTGTGAGTCGTGATTTACCCTTTCGCCAGAGGCCCGTCGACCTCTTAGCTCACTACCAAGGAAAGCCAGCAGGGTTCACTATGAAGCCTTTCAAAGCATTCGTCTAACTAGTTAGGGCCCCTAGGGTGTTTGTGCCTGCGAATGTAGCACTCCCCTTCTCGATGGCACAATGACGCGCAGCCTATACACATAAAGACAGGGGCTCGCACTACACCCAACCCGGACACACCCTTACGCCCTTTCGGGGAACCTCTAACAAGCTAGAAAAATTACTCATACTGAGCTAAAGCCAGAGCCATATAGCCCTCACAGTGGCACGTTAAGTCCATGATAAATCAGTTACGGATAAGTCCTCGGGTTGCTAAAATGTCATTTTTATCGTTTGTTGCTTAAACATTATTTAAGCCACAAGGTCATAGTCAATGGAAGAAACTCAAACTATACTTGCCTTGATTATCAAATTCCTGCTGGCACTGCTGATCTTCAAAGTATTGCTCTTGCTCAACGTGATATAGCTCACCGTCTATACTCGATAGTACATCAACATACAATCATCCAAAGGCAATCATGCACGAAGAAAACAATTCTATAATTAGAACAGTACACCAACAGTGATAAACAAATATAAAAGTTTATAAAATTATTCTACACGTCGCTACGGTCACAAAGACGAAAATCACTTAAATCGGATTTAAAACGGAGAAGTTATGAATTTACAAAGATTTCCTATTATAAAATAATTAGTTAATTATAAACTCAAATTTTAAAAGTTGCAAACAGTGCTAAAAGTGATACTAACACAAAGCTTACGAAATTACGAATCCAACGCAATTCGAACGGGTCAAAACGGAGTTAAAACGAGGGTTTTATAGGCATTTGGATCTAGTGGCAAAACTGTAAATAAGAGAAAGCTTTCCCGAAAAGAAACAGGACAGGACAGATTACGCTTTCCCGAAAAGAAAGCGTAGTTCGGAAAGCCACAAAGGACTCTTAATTGAAATCAAGAATGGCAGGGGGTTTTCTGTAAATTTGCTGACTGAAGGGGTATGGGCCATCTGTGGCCGTTGGATCGATCTTGGGCGGCTCAGATTAGATCAATGAAATCAGAGAGAGGGGGCTCGCCGGGGAAGATGACTGAGACGGCGGCGGCCATGGCCGGCGAGAAAGCTCGCCGGCGTTAGTGGTTAGGGCGATTCCGTGCTCCGTTTTAATCGAGACCGGTACGGGAAGAACGAGTGCGACACGGCGATCTCACCTAGGTCAAAGATGAAGGCGGGGGAAGCGCGGGGATGGCTCGCGTCGGGGAAGGGCGGACGGCGTCTCCGGCGAGGTCGGGGCGAACGCCGGTACGTCGCCAACTCGTGGAATTGAGCGGCGCGATGGCTGCGCCTTGACCACGCGAACTCGATGGAGGAATTGGTGGGGCGTGGGGTGGTCTGTGGAGGACGAATTGCGAGCTCGGGCGGAGCTCGCCAATGGCGGCGGCGCTGGGGTGTTGGTGCTGGAGAGAGAGCGAGGGCTCGGGTGGAGGGAGGAGTGAGTCTGCGAGTGCTCCAAGAAGAGCAGAGGGGAGAGGGCGGGTCGCGGCTTCGGTTTCATGCCGCCTATGGCGGATCGCGAGCGGACCGGGCGCGAGCACGGGGACGACTCGGGCTCGGTCGCAGGTGGCTGCTGGTCGAGCGGACGCGGAGCGCGCTTGCTCAGGGTCGGGCTTGGTCCTCGCGATGCGCTCGACGCGGGAGAGGGGCGCGGACCGGTTCGGTCATCGCGGTGCCGGCATGGGCGGAGTGGAGGCTGGAGGTAGGGGCTGACACGTGGGGTCCACCTGGCAGCGAGAGACAGGGAGGGGAGGCGCTGGCGGGCTGGCCGCTGCCTTCTGTGCTCATGGGCTTCGGCCCAGTTCGGGGAGAAGAGGGAGGGCGGCTTGGGCTAAAAGAGAGAGAAGGGAGGGAGCTGGGCCATCTCGGGCCGAAGTGAAGAAGGGAGGGAATTGGGCCAGCGAGGCCGAAAAAGGAGAAGCCAGGGAAGAAAATCCTTTTCTAAATTTCTTTAGCTATTTTCAAAGACATTTTCAAATACTTTTGAATACTTTTTCAAGTTTGAGTCAATTATAGACAATACAAAAATAAAATGCAGCAGCATGAATGCATCAACAAATTCCTATACCTTATATTTGATTTTAATTTCTTTAAAATTATTATTTTGACTATGTTCAATATTCTTAAAATAGCATAATTAAATCATTTTAGCTATTTTTAAAAATATTGTAAAATTTTGGGTGTTACAATTCTACCCCCTTAAAAAGAATCTCGTCCTCGAGATTAGATTGGACTTACTCAAATAACTACGGATAGGCATCTCTCGGTGCATCCCTCGCTTCCCAAGTTGCCTCAGACTCAGAATACCGATTCCACTGAACCTTGCACATCTTGATTGCCCTGCTCCTGGTGACCTTTTCCGTGGTATCCAAAATATTTATAGGGAATTCCTCATATGTGAGATCCTTCTCAACAGTAAGTTCCTCCAAAGGTAAATGCTCCTTTTCAGGCACACGCAAACACTTCTTGAGTTGAGACACATAGAACACATCGTGCACATTGGACAAACTCACAGGCAACTCCAATTGATAAGCCACTTCTCCACATCTCTTTAAAACTTTGAATGGACCAACATACCTTGGTGCTAGTTTACCTTTCTAGTTAAACCTCTTCACACTTCTCATGGGTGACACTTTTAAATAGACATAATCTCCTTCTTCGAAGACCAACTCTCTTCTACGAGTGTAACGCATAACTCTTCGACGAGATTGAGCCACCCTCAAATTTTCTCTAATCTTTCTTACATGTTCTTCAGCATCTCTAAGCACATCTGGTCCAAACACTTAGTTTTCCCAGTTTGATTCCAAAACAAAGGTGTTCTACACTTACGCCCATACAAAGCTTCAAACGGGGCCATCTTGAGACTCTGTTGATAGCTATTGTTATATGAGAACTCTGCATAAGACAAGCTCTTATCCCAGCTAGTACCATATTGCAAAGCACAAGCTCTCAACATATCTTCTAAAATCTGGTTAATCCTTTCAGTTTGTCCATCTGTTTGACGATGATAGGCTGTACTAAAGTTCAACTTTATCCCCAAGGAATTATGCACATCTCTCCAAAAGTGAGATGTGAATTGAGTACCCCTATCAGACACGATCCTCTTTGGAACACCATGCAAACACACAATTCTCTCCATGTACGTGTGTAATATTTGAGGCCCCCTATAGGTGGTCTTTACGGGGAAAGAAGTGAGCTACCTTGGTTAGTCGATCAATTATCACCCGGATAGAATCATATCTGCCTTAGTACGGGGTAATCCCGTTATGAAATCCATTCCTACTTCTTCCCACTTCCATTCAGGTATCCTCATTGGTTGCAACAATCCTGCAGGTCTCTGATGTTCAGCCTCCACTCGTTGGCAAGTGTCACATAGGGCGACATACTCTGCCACATCTCTTTTCAAACTGACCCACCAATACTTTTCCTTGAGATCCAGATACATCTTCGTACTTCCAGGATGAATAGAATAAGCTGATTCATGTGCTTCTCGCAATATTGCCTCACGAATGGCTTTCACCTCCGGCACACATATTCTCTTCCCAAACCATAGAGTACCCTTCTCATCTATATGGAAACCTGGTGCCTTTCCAATTACCACATTCTCAGCTATCTCCTTTAACTTCTCATCCTCTAACTGACCCTTACGTATCTCCTGCTCCAACGTAGGTGTCAATTCTATCTCCATAGCATTAGCAACAATACCAAGGTTCAGATGTGCAAACTCGGCACACAAATCATCTGACATAGGTGTCATCCGAAGCGCATTGGCATATTTCTTCCTGCTAAGTGCATCGGCCACGACATTTGCTTTCCCAGGATGATAATGCACATCCAAGTCATAATCCTTGATCGGCTCCAACCAACGACATTGTCTCAAGTTTAGATCGGCCGGGTAAAGATGTACTTCAAGCTCTTATGGTCGGTGAAGATATCCGTCTTATGACCAACAAGATAGTGCCTCCAAATCTTCAAAGCATGAACCTCTTTTGCTAACTCCAAATCATGAGTAGGATAATTCAATTCATGCTTCCTTAATTGCCTTGATGCATAGGCAACAACTCTACCTTCTTGCATAAGAACACATCCCAATCCTAGACGAGATGCGTCACAATAGATAGAGAATTTCTTGTTCAAATTTGGCAGTGTCAATACTGGGGCTGTGGTTAATCTCTTCTTCAACTCTTCAAAACTAGCTTGGCACTTATCGGACCACACAAACTTGGTATTCTTCTCCAATAGAGAAGTCATGGGTTTAGCAAGTTTGGAGAATCCTTCAATGAATCTTCGGTAGCTTGACTAGACCAAGAAAACTACGAATCTCGGTCGCATCGGTAGGTGGCTTCCAATTCAACAGATCCTTCACCTTGCTTGGATCCACTGCTATTCCACCATTGGAAACAATGTGGCCAAGGAAAGAGATTTCCTTTAGCCAGAACTCACACTTGCTTCGCTTAGCATACAACTTATGCTCTCTGAGCTTCTGCAAAACCATCCTTAGATGCTCAGCAAGTTCTTCTTCTGTCTTGGAGAATACCAGGATGTCGTCGATGAATACCACCACGAACTTGTCCAGGTACTCCATAAACACCTTATTCATCATGTACATGAAGTAGGCAGGTGCATTAGTCAAACCAAAAAACATAACCGTGTACTCGTACAGCCCATACCTCGTGGTAAATGCTGTCTTGGGTATATCCGTAGATCTAATCTTCAGTTGGTGATAGCCCGAACGAAGATCAATCTTGGAGAACACACATGCACCCTTCAACTGATCAAATAAATCATCGATCCTGGGCAGTGGGTACTTGTTCTTGATGGTAACCTCATTGAGTGATCGATAATCGACACACATCCTCTGAGTACCATCCTTCTTATCAACAAAAATAACAGGTGCTCCCCATGGTGAAGAACTAGGACGAATAAAACCCTTTTCTTGTAACTCTTTTAGTTGTTTCTTAAGTTCTTCTAATTCATTAACCCCCATTCTATATGGACGCTTAGCTATGGGTGCAATGCCAGGTAATAACTCAATAATAAACTCAATGTCTCGATCAAGTGGCATACCTGGCAAGTCATCGGGGAAAACATCCGAAAAATCCTCCACAACATGGTCCTGAGGACTAGCATCATCACCCAATAGATTCACTATGGCTGTAGGCGGTGCTTGCACTACAACGTCCACACTGATCCGATCTCCCTTAGGCAAAGTCAGAACTACCACTTTCTCTTTACATTGTATAGAAGCTTGGTGTTCTTTCATCCAATCCATACCCAGAATTAAATCAATGCCAGATGACCTGAGCACAATAGGGCTAGCTTTAAAGTCTACCCCCCTTAAAAAAATATTGGCGGTGGGGCAAAAATAGGATGCTGGAATACCACACCCCGGTGAATTCACTATCATTTGATTCTTCATGGCAACTCTTGGAATGCTATGATTCTTAACGGATGCATGCGAAATGAAAGAATGTAGCTCGAGAATCAAAAAGGACGATGGCGAGATAGAGTTGACCGAACGTACCGAAGCATAATTTCTGGTCCCTCTGAATCTGTATCGGTGGACACATGGTTCACCTTCCCATAGTGTGGTGGTCTACGTCCAGGGATTTTGTTGATTCACCTTTTCTTGACAATTGAAAGACATATGGCCCTCTTTCCCACAAGCGAAAACACTGTTTGACATGTTGGAGGAATTGTTCTTCATGGGATTAGCATTGGAGTTCGGCCTCCTGGCTTTGGTGGTTACGGAGACGTTCTTTGGAAATGAGGGCGCGATTTCCATTCTCTGCTGCTGTGCGGGGCCTGTCTTGGTTACGATTGCGGTTCCACCGACAGGCATTGTCCATGGTTCCTCTGCTGGAAATCCTGGTGAGAGTTGGCACGGAAACGAGAGTTGCTTCCTGAGCCTTGCCCACTATTCCACTTCCTCTTCTTGTCTTGCGCCAGACGTTCATTGTCTAGCACAATAGCAAGGTTCACCAGTTGCTCAAAAGTGGCATATGTGTTGCCCTTCAACTGCAGCCTGAGATCATAGTATATGCCATTAAGGAAATGGCGTTGCTTATCAGCATCTTCACGAACCTCATTTGGAGCATAACGAGCCAAATCCTCGAACTTATCATGATACTCGCTCATAGTCATAGAGCCCATCCTGAGGTTTCTAAATTCTTCTTGCTTCTGCTCCACCAAGGCAACTGGAATATGACGAGCTTTGAAGTCTCTCACAAAAACATCCCAAGTGATTGCAGGAGCATCATTGGGACGAAGCGGCTTGATAGGAGTCCCACCATGTCGAGCATTACCACGAAGTTGCCCGGATGCATACAACACCTTCTCCTTATCATTGCGAGCGAGGTCCAAGCTTGCTTCTCCACAAAAGACGCAACCCAGTCATCTACCTCAAAAGGCTCCTTGGCATGAGAAAACACGGGGAGGATGTCCATACATGAACTCCTTGCGCTTATCTCTAGGTGGTTGAGCGGGTCTAGCTTGTGCATTTTGCACAACTTGCATCATGGCTTCCATCGTCCGTGTGCAGTTGCATCATCGATTTTGGTTCCGCATCATTTCCGCTGCATCGCCATAACTGCTTTCTGGGGTCATTGGTGGTGGTGGTGGCGAGGTCATCATTTTCTTCACCATTGCCTCTTTGTCTACGTCTGTTTCCACCCGAGGCATGTTTTGCCAAAACAAATGTCCAAGGTTTAAAGAATTTCAAATTAAATGAGGCTTCTATAATTCCAAGGCAAATATCACTATATAATATATAGAGTGAACTAAAAATCTTCTGGGCAATTTCTGACGTGAGAGATACAAAGAATACTGCCATATATTGAGTCCTAGAAATCCAACAGGGTGATCTTTATATATGGAAAATTTATGACATTATCTACCCAACTATCTTTTTAAGCCTATATCTAAATGAAATTGTAGATGAAGTCCACAAAATCATTGCAATCATTCAAAGAGCCAAATCAAACATATTCATAATAACAATTTAACGAAGCAAATAAAGATGCACTAATCAATCATGACTCAAATTGTGATTACTATTATTTTTTTGGTTAAGGGTAAAGATCCTAGAATTCCTATTCTAAGAACGCGAGAAATAGATGAGAAAAGATCCCAAGAGCATGATAAGGCAAGATAAGATTAGGATTTTAAAATAAGCAACAAGGAAAGAGAAAGAACAGAAGTAAGGTAAGATATAGACGAAAATATCGGGGTTTTCTAGAACAAGGATTTTGTGGCAATTTCTAAACTCTAGAACGACCAGTTTCTACTAGGCTTGCGTCCTACAGTCGACATTGAGCTGATACCAATCTGTCATACCCAAATTTTGAAGGAACAAAATGGATATATTAAACCTTATGTGCGCCCCGGATCGGTCACACACATAAGTGACAAATTGTGGGAATGTATCATCACAAAAGCTTGTTACAAAACAAATGGTATTGACTACAAATTATAAAACTTATTACAGTGGAATCTATGATAATCTCTCAACGCGGAAGCTCCAAGAACGGGTACGTCGACTGGTTGACCACAAGTCTAGTACTCCTGGCGGTAATCATCATTGTAGTCTTGATCTGGTGTGGGTGGGAAAAACAAGGGTGAGTACAAAAGTACTCAACAAGTATAGCAAGTAGTTTGATCCCATGTACTTATGAACAATGTAACATAAATAATATAAAGCATAAAACAGTAAACGATGAACATATTAACAATAAGTCATTATCTTAATGTAAGTGTGTCAAGGCCACCCTGTCCGTGGGCACGGACGATATATCGATTTAAACTTTGCACAGAGGTGTACCCTTTCCCTGTGAGTCGTGATTTACCCTTTCGCCCGAGGCCCGTCGACCTCTTAGCTCACTACCAGGAAAGCCGGCAGGGTTCACTGTGAAGCCTTTCAAAGTATTCGTCTAACTAGTTAGGGCCGCTAGGATGTTTGTGCCTGCGAATGTAGGACTCCTCTTCTCGATGGCACAAGGACGCGCAGCCTATACACATAAAGACAGGGGCTCGCACTACACCCAACCCGGACACACCCTTACGCCCTTTCGGGGAACCTCTAACAAGCTAGAAAAATTACTCATGCGAGCTAAAGCCGAGCCATATAGCCCTCACGGTGGCACGTTAAGTCCATGATAAATCGATTACGGATAAGTCCTCGGGTTGCTAAAATGTCATTTTTATCGTTTGTTGCTTAAACATTATTTAAGCCACAAGGTCATAGTCAATGGAAGAAACTCAAACTATACTTGCCTTGATTATCAAATTCCTGCGCTTTTGCTGATCTTCAAAGTATTGCTCCTGCTCAACGTGATATAGCTCACCGTCTATATTCGATAGTACATCAACATACAATCATCCAAAGGCAATCATGCACGAAGAAAACAATTCTATAATTAGAACAGTACACCAACAGTGATAAATAAATATAAAAGTTTATAAAATTATTCTACACGTCGCTACGGTCACAAAGACGCGAAAATCACTTAAATCGGATTTAAAACGGAGAAGTTATGAATTTACAAAGATTTCCTATTATAAAATAATTAGTTAATTATAAACTCAAATTTTAAAAGTTGTAAACAGTGATAAAAGTGATACTAACACAAAACTTACGAAATTACGAATCCAACGCAATTCGAACGGGTCAAAACGGAGTTAAAACGGGGTTTTATAGGCATTTGGATCTAGTGGCAAAACTGTAAATAAAAGAAAGCGTATTTTGAAACCGAACAGGACAGATTACGCTTTCCCGAAAAGAAAACGTAGTTCCGGGAAGCCGCAAAGGACTCTTAATTGAAATCAAGAATGGCAGGGGGTTTTCTGTAAATTTGCTGACCTGAAGGGGTATGGGCCATCTGTGGCCGTTGGATCGATCTTGGGTGGCTCAGATTAGATCAATGAAATCGAGAGAGGGGCTCGCCGGGAAGATGACTGAGACGGCGGCGGCCATGGCCGGCGGCGAGAAAGCTCGCCGGCGTTAGTGGTTATGACAATTCCGTGCTCCATTTTAATCGAGACCGGTACGGGAAGAACGAGTGCGACACGGCGATCTCACCTAGGTCAAAGATGAAGGCCGGGGAAGAGCGGGGATGGCTCGCGTCGGGGAAGGGCGGACGGTGTCTTCGGCGAGGTCGGGGCGAACGCCGGTACGTCGCCAACTCGCGGAATTGAGCGGCGCGATGGCTGCGCCTTGACCACGCGAACTCGATGGAGGAATTGGTGGGGCGTGGGGTGGTCTGTGGAGGACGAATTGCGAGCTCGGGCGGAGCTCGCCAATGGCGGCGGCGCTGGGGTGTTGGTGCTGGAGAGAGAGCGAGGGCTCGGTGGAGGGAGGAGTGAGTCTGCGAGTGCTCCAAGAAGAGAGAGGGGAGAGAGGGCGGGTCGCGGCTTCGGCTTCGTGCCGCCTATGGCGGATCGCGCGGGCCGGGCGCGAGCACGGGACGGCTCGGGCTCGGTCGCAGTGGCCGCTGGTCGAGCGGACGCGGAGCGCGCTTGCTCGGGGTCGGGCTTGGTCCTCGCGATGCGCTCGACGCGGGAGAGGGGCGCGGACCGGTTTGGTCATCGCGGTGCCGGCATGGGCGGAGTGGAGGCCGGAGGTAGGGGCTGACGCGTGGGGTCCACCTGGCAGCGAGAGACAGGGAGGGGAGGCGCTGGCGGGCTGGCCGCTGCCTTCTGTGCTCATGGGCTTCGGCCCAGTTCGGGGAGAAGAGGGAGGGCGGCTTGGGCTTAAAGAGAGAGAGGGGAGGAGCTGGGCCATCTCGGGCCAGAAGTGAAGAAGGGAGGGAATTGGGCCAGCAGGCCGAAAAGGAGAAGCCAGGGAAGAAAATCCTTTTCTAAATTTCTTTAGCTATTTTCAAAGACATTTTCAAATACTTTTGAATCCTTTTTCAAGTTTGAGTCAATTTTAGACAATACAAAAATAAAATGCAGCAGCATGAATGCATCAACAAATTCCTATACCTTATATTTGATTTTAATTTCTTTAAAATTATTATTTTGACTATGTTCAATATTCTTAAAATAGCATAATTAAATCATTTTAGCTATTTTTAAAAATATTATAAAATTTTGGGTGTTACACCGTGCAGCTGTGGCGATTACGCCGGCGGAATGCAAAAGGTTGTGCTTAAAGGTAATCGACCTTGACTGCAAGTCTGAGTGTGCAACACCATCTTCGAATACATGTAAACAATGCAAGGATCCCCTGGTCATGAAGTGCAACAACCCTAAGTGCTAGAAATGATGCATGGATCGTGTGACATGATGACTAGGTAGGTACATCGATCTCCCCGACCCGTGTGTTTTATTTCTTTGTTTTACTATTTCATATTATTAGGAAAGGAGCAATAGCTCACTTTTAGGTATCCATTTCTTCTTAATAAAAAATCAATCTAGTGAATCCTAGGTTGGTCTAGTTTGATTTTTTTTACTATTTTATATTATTTATTTGTTTATTTATCTCTGATGATGACCAGCAAATCGTAAACTTAAATAAATGCAGGGTTTTTTTTTTTGACAACTTCATATCTTATATTAAAGCAGCCTGTTTACATAAAGGCCCTCCAAAGAGGACCAAATTACAGCATGGTTATTCTACATACCTATGTCTAAAGTTGCTTTGGTATTTGGCGTACGCCGTTTATACGCGGCGCAAAGACGGATCGGATGCCGGCCGGCAGACCAGAGACTTCATGTTGTTCAAACTTCAAATTATATATGCCGCGTGTATGTATTATGTACGTGGTGCATATTTGCTTACAGTATTTTATATTTCTTTTTATGATATGTATGGCAAAAAATGTTATTTTTCTTTGTCCTAGCTCGAGTTGCGGACGCTTTTGTGTCTCCCGCTGCAGCACTTGCGTACTGCAAAGCCTTACCGTTTGGCTTTGCAGTTACCAGTCTTATCTAGACAACCATATTGAAGGACGCCCAAAAGATCACGGATAGGTATATTGTTAGAAGGGTACCAAAGATCACGATATAGATAGGATACGGCCGATATGTCTTGTAGGGCAAGTAGGCCTCAAATATAAATAGCTAGCACCATTCTCTGTAATTTTCACGCAACTCTCATTGGCATCGCCCTATTGTAATTTGCAATCTAGCAACTCTTTGAGATCAATATACACCAAAGTAGAACTGCAGGACAAAGGGGTTGTTAGACTACCCGCACTCATGGAACTCTATATCTTACTCTGTCCAAGGTGGGACCCACTTTTAAGATTTTTTCCTTTTTTCTTTATTTTCTTTTTTTTCTTTCCTTCCCTTATCCATTCGACCGCACAGCGCAACCCTCAGCTCCTCGCTCGCCGCCAGGCGGTGGCTCTCGGCAGCGCCGCTCCCCGGCGGAGCCCAGGGAAGGAGCCGACGCGCCCCCTCCCTCCCGGCCCAGCACGCGACGCGGCGGTGGCCTCCGTCTCTCTCCCTCCCCGCGCCGACGCCAATCTGGCCACCACGCGCACCACGCCACCCGGCGACGGCCACCGCGCGCCTGCACGCCTCCGCGCCGCCGGCCTTAGCATCGGCCGCGGCGCACCTCCAAACGGAAGCGCACCTCCTCGCGAGGCAGGGGCGGCGGCCCCGGCGCGGTGACGGCGCGGCCCAGGCGCTTCCCCTGCTTCTTTGTCGGCCGGCGCTGCACCACCGCCGCCGCGGGGCACGGCTCCTCCCCCAGGCTGCGACGAGGTGGTCATCTCCGGCATCTGCATCTCCGCCGGGGCGACCGAGGACCGAAGCTCCTCGCGGCGGGCGGCGCGACTGAGGCGGCGAGCTCGCGCGGAGGTCATGGCCGCGATCTCCCCCTCCTCCCTCGAATAGGCTCCTCTGCTCCCCTCCGTCGGACAGGCCTCGCGAGCACGCGTCGGGCGAGCTCTGCCGGCGGGGCTCCGGCGGCCCATGCTCCATCCTCCATCGGCGTCGGGGCGCAGCGGACCGGTGCGGATCAGCGCGGCGGCCTCCTCGATCCGGCGCGGACCGCGGCCGCCGTGCTCCGCGGCGCCATGGATTCGCGAGCTGGACCGCGGCGGCCTTCAGGCGAGGCCGAGCTCCGGCTCGCGCTTGCCAGTCACGCTTGCCCGTGGCGGACGGGGCGCCTCCGCCGCGGTCCGAGGCCGCCGTGCTGTGGACGAGCGCATCCGCGGGTGGGCATGGCGCACGGCACGATCTCCGCAGGCGGGCATCTCGCGGCGGAGCAGCAGCAGCGTCCGCGCACGCCAGCGACACCCTTCTTCCTCGCCGGCGCCATCTCCTACTCCCCCTCCGCAGCTCGACCCCGGCTTTCTCTCTCCTCTCGGCTTTTACCGTCTGGTCCGTACCTCCCGCAAAGAAAGCGTCTGGAGGCCGGAACTCAACCTTTGCGTAAGGGGTAGAGTCCCCCGCTGCAGCAATTTCCAACGGTAAAATGCTTTACCGTCTCCTTTGCAGTTCCCAGTGCTGACAGTCTTACTCCCTTCCCGAGGTCCATCGAATCAAGGTAAATTCGGTGGTAGTGAACTCGAGGAGGCCAGATCCATCCGCGGCGGCAGTACATCCCGGCGGCGAACGATATCGGTCCCTGTGGGCTATCGAGTTCGATGTTTTTATATTCCAAAAATTGTTTACGGAGGCTAACACAAGGCAATTGCCTTGGTTAATCTCCATTAACGGAGACCTTTGAATGGCGGCGATAGCCATCTCGTCTCCAAAAAAATCATATTTGCCTGCTGCCAAAAAGCTATTTGTAGTAGTGCTCTCATGCAAGCTGCACGTTCCTACCCCAGTCGATCCCGTGTTGTCCACTGCAGAAAATGCGCCATCTGCAAATTCCGTGATTAACCTAGTAATATTTGTACCCATTACAAATTATAATAACTACACACGACTGTTTGACAACTGGATGAGTGTGATTCCCATTATTTTGAGACAAAAGGGAGTGTGTCTATATCTAACTATTTAGTGTTTTTCCTCTTTACGAAAATATAGAATGTTTCTGCACCAATGATATCAACATATACAATCCAAACAATGTGAATGATAATTAAACTAGCATGTGCAATTTAATAGTCTAGTTCTTTTTCCTTTGGATGACTTTTGTGTTTTTGCGAAGCAAAAAGCAGGTTGAAAAGCCTAACCAAAAGAGACCTTAAACATTTGTTAATGTACTTTGGTTCTAATACAATGCAAAGACTAGTGGAGCACCAGTCTCACATGACCATCACTTCTAATACACACGGCCTAGCGAAAGGCCTCCCTTTTCATAGTCGTTGGAGGTGTTAAAAATCCATATTCTAGCGATTCTAGAATGCTAACAGATTTCAGCTTGCAAGCTAGTGTTACAACAAAATTTGGTTTTTCTTAATACAAAATTAATGACAGGATTGTGTATAATAAGGAAACAACAAATGGAAATGCAAAATAGTGGGCCGCCATGTACACAAGCAGACATGCCGGCCGGGCTGGATCAAACAATTAAAATATGGCCCAGCCCTCGATCGACGACAAGATACAAGAACAGTCATCCGATTACTGCCGTAATCCTAAAACAATCAGACTACTGCTGTTCTCGAGGGAAACAGATTAAAAGTACTAGCGCAGTGTGCATATACTCAAGAAATTGGTTAGGCCAACGGAAGGACGACATCAAAACTAGAGCTTGGTTAGTTGGATGGATCGGTAAGCTTGCAAGTGAAATGTGTGATACCCAACCAGCTAATTTCAATGAACAAAATAACGAGCACTCACATAACCATCACCGCCAAGTCCATATATTTTTTTACATCAACATGTAGATCTAAAGAGTTCTTGCTGATAAGCTCTCGCTAACGTTAACGGCCGAAGTCACAAAATGATTTAAAGAGTTCAAGGAGGAGATAATAAAACTAGTGCGAAGGCCAGCATTTAACAACTTTCTTTAATATATCGATCAGGCCGGCCCACGGTGCTGAAGGAGGACTAGGAATCCGCGATGACCTGATATGTGAAGGAAAGCAGCAGCTAGCTCAATGGTACCTGCTGGATGCCTCCTTGGCCTCCCTGCAGTTTTTTTCAAAAAGAATCAAAATTCGTTCAAACACCACAAAAAAGTTGTATAAATATATGCAAAGAGCTAGCCAGCTAGCTAGCTGTGGTTCAGATGTCAACGCACCAGTGTTCCACAAAAAAAAAAAAAAAAAAAAAAAAAAAACAACTCATGGATGAATTAACAACTGAAATTATGCAACAACTACCTCAGCTTGTCCTTGATCTCGACGTTGCCAGGGTCAAGTTTCAGCGCTTTCTGGAATGCAGTAACCGCCTCTCCGTGCTTCTGTAAATCGAGATTGATATAAGTATTGCAGTTCTTTACAGATTTCAGAGATCAGATTATGTAATGTGGATCTTTTCAGACACAGAGATCCATGCTTCTGTACCACAATGTTGGAGTTTTGAAGTGTGATCACAAGAAGAGTAGAGGTCAGATTGTCCGATGTAACATGAGAGGTAGCTATATACCTGGAGCAAGCTGAGAGCCTCGCCCTCGCGGAACCCATGCTTTGGCCCAACGAGGATGCAACCTTTGGCATTTTTGAGCATGTTCCGCAGCTTGCATCCCGTCCCTCATCTTGAGAAAGCATAGGCTCAGGTTAGCCTCTATGGTGGCGTCATAAGGGTCAATGCAAACTGCCTGCATGAACAACAGACAGCTGACGGGTCAATGGCACTTGCCAGCATGGTTCTCTAGAGAATAAAGATTATTCAGCAGCTGGTTCCATCAGCATCAGCACTAGGTAAATGGGAGGTCAATCGAATCCTTGACATTTCTTTAATCAGCATATATATATATATGGAAAACCAAATATCTCTCGGCTCTCACGCAACATTTTCTATCACCACAAAGGACATGATACTGGTACGTTCAAAGACTATATATACTTACCCGCGAAAAACAGTACATTGCATAACCGTAGTCACCATTTGCAAACGCTTCCTTCCCTTCTGACTTGGCATTAGCAATTGGTTCTACATACAACTCCTAAGAAAAGGTAGCATATATATGTTCAGTTCCATGCATGACATGCATGCAAAGAGTTCCGGGGCTAATAAATGATACAACCAGTTAGCAGAATTTTAAATTTATTCCCATATTGAAATCATGGAACTATAATCATGGATGTTTCCTCCATCTATTAGACAAACAGGAAATTAATGGGATGTTTGTTTTGTGGAATTACTCCATTCTACATGAGTCCATTCCTCAATTTTGGTGGAATATTGACTCCATTTTTATTCCTTATATTAGTATTAATTATTCGTCATGGGCCTAATGGGCTGTAGGGCCCAAGCCCAGGTTACTGTAGCACCGCTGGCACTGTTCACCCGCGGTACTGTAGCGCACCGCCGCCGCCGCCGCCGAACCCTAGATAGGTTTAGATCGCTTAGGTGCCAAGTCTCCCAGACTATAAATACGGGGGCTATGTAACCCTCCGGGGAAGCAATGAATTATGAAGAAACAATCTAATCTCCCTCTCAAGCTCTTGGCATAAAGCATAAGGCCAACCTCTCAAGCTCTTAAGCAAAAGCATAAGGCCTAGTTATCCTAAGCTCTTTGGCAAAGCATAAGGCCTAGTTATCCCAATTATCCCCTAAATATCCATCCTCATAACATGGTATCGAGTTAGCCTTCGATCCTCCATCCTGACCGCTACCGATCCTCTTCCACGAAAAAAAAAAAACAAAATCCCGATCCGGCTACAAACCCTAACACCGCCGCCGCTGTGCCATTCCCCACCACAGCCACCGCTTCGATTCATTCGCAGCCACCGCGCATCGCCTGATCCGCAGAGCCTGCCGCGCGCTCCTCCCCGGCCATCCACCACAGACGCAGCGCCGCCTCCCCACCACCAACAGCCGCCGGCGCAACACCACCACACGGCGTCACTGCGTCGTCGTCTGCGGCCCGTCGCCGTGACATTCTTCTCCGCGGCCGTCGCGCACGCCCCCCACAGTCCGCGGGTCCTTCCCGCGCCGCCGTCCGCGGGGCTCCTCGTCGCGCCTTCCGCGGCCCGCGCCGCCGCGCGACTCCTCTCCGCGTGTGTCATCTCCGCTCCGCCGCGGGTCCCTTCACGCCGCCGCGCGACTCCTCTGCGCGCGGGTTCCCTCTGCGCCGCCGTGGGTCTTCTACGGGGAACCACGCCCCGGCTCCGTCCCCGTACTCCGGCGGGCAGCCACCACCCCCCCCCGCCCATTCTCCGCGCGACCGTGCGCGACCGAGCAGCCGACGCCGGAACCGACGGCCACGGCCCGAGCGTGCACGACGGCCGCTGCTCCACGAATCCCTCGATGGATTTTCCTCCGTTTGATGGGACCTCGATCCGGGGTTTTCGTCAACCATTGCGAGCTCTTCTTCCGCCTCGAGAGCGCATCATGCATGAAGAAAAGGTATGGTGGCTTCCCGCAAATTGAAAGGTGACGCCGGGTTTGGTTCCTCCAAGTCGGGGAGGAGGAAGGCACCCGGCCGTGGCGTCGCTTCACCGAGCTCTTGCGCCGGCGCTTCACACCAACCCCGTGCCCGACCCGCTCCACCGGCCTGTCCCCGGGTGTCGACAACATCCTTCGCGGCCTTGCTTTGCGGTTACCGCACAGCTGTTGGAGCGCTCCGGGCTAAGGAGGACCGTGAACGCCGAGCGGCTATACGCCTCCAGGCAGCAGCACGGGGACTCCTGGGACGCCGCCGAGCTCAGGCTCTTCGTGCCACAAAAGCGTCGATGGAGCAAGCAACGGTGCGCCTCCAGGCAGCAGTGCGAGGATTGCTTGTCCGTCGCATGGTGCGAAAGATACGCATGCTCCTCAGCTCGTCTGCCCTAATCGCGCCCGATCATCTCCGCCTGCCGTCGCCGACGACCACCCTCGTTGTCGCGCCGACCACCCTCTTCGTCGCACCGCCCACCCTCGTCATCACGCCGACCACCTTCGTCGTCGCGCCGACCACCTTCTTCGTCGCGCCGACCATCGGTTCCATCGCGCCGACCACTCCAGCCGCTGCCGCGCCGACCACTCCGTCTGCTGTCATCCTCCGATTCGCAGGCCTGGTGAAGTTAGCTGTGGGGTCTTTTCCTTGGGATCCAGGAGGACAGAAGGACACATTTTGCCGTACACATTTATGTTTTAGTTTCAAATTTATTTTCAATTTTAGTCTTCAATACCGAGAGGTAAGCCGAGATGTAAAAGGCTTAACCCTAGGTCGCGTCAAATAAGTTCTGCGGGGTAATTATCCAGCTCGAGGACGAGCTGGGTCTTCGAGGGCGGGGGAGATGTCATGGGCCTAATGGGCTGTAGGGCCCAAGCCCAGGTACTGTAGCACCGCTGGTACTGTTCACCTGCGGTACTGTAGCCGCCGCCCGCCGCCGCCGAACCCTAGATAGGTTTAGATCGCTTAGGTGCCAAGTCTCCCAGACTATAAATACAGGGCTATGTAACCCTCCAGGGGAAGCAATGAATTATGAAGAAACAATCTAATCTCCCTCTCAAGCTCTTGGCATAGCATAAGGCCAACCTCTCAAGCTCTTGGCAAAGCATAAGGCCTAGTTATCCTAAGCTCTTGGCAAAGCATAAGGCCTAGTTATCCCCAATTATCCCCTAAATATCCATCCTCATAACATTATTAGTATGTGAGAAATGAACTAATGATGAATGATGTTAGAGAAGTCGAGGGCCTATTGTGCCTTAGCCCATTAGGTTTAATTAGTCGCTTGCTTAGGAGCCAAGTAAAACCTCTCTATATAATGAGAGGAGATGTATCAATATAGAATTAAGCAAGAGATTAAAAGGAAATTCCTTCTCTCTTACCGGCCGTGGGCAGAGCCCCGCGGCCGGCGTTCCTAGCGCTCAAAACCCTAGCCTCCTCTCTCCCTCACAGCCGTTCCTTGTGAACAGTACCCGCATGTACTGTAGCTTCACGCCTCCGGTCACTGTTTCCTCGATTCTCTCTCACATCCATGCAACCCCGACTACATCCATAACAATCTGGTATCAGCTCCAGGATCGATGTCGATCTGACTGCCCACTTCCACTACGCCGCCGCCGCTGCTCTAGCACCCATTCGCCGATGGGATCTTCTATAGGGGTACCGGTGTCCAGCAGATTTGGATGTCTGCTGCGGTGCGGCTGCAGGCTGCTGCACGTGGCCTTCTGGCATGACAGCGGGTGAGGCGGCTGTGTGATTTGCAACTGATTGAGCCCCGATCCCCCGCGCAGTTCCTCCAAGTTGTGCGTCGCCTTGCGAAGTCGGACACCACGACGGCACCGCCGCCGACGCTTGAGCGCCTGACCTCGGCGGTGCGGCGGCTGCAGGCAGCGGCACGTGGCCTCCTTGCACGCCGGCGGGTGAGGCGACTGCGTGATTTTGTCCGCTGCATCGGTGATCTTCAACATGTTGTTTTCCCCACGGGCGGTGGGCATGTTGTTTTTTCCGCGGGCGGCAATCTCTACCTCTGCGTCGGCGATGGTTTGGAACGCGCTCCCCTCTTCGTCTATCTTGTCATCGGCGGGCGCGTATTGCCTTGCACTGCCTCGATCCATCACCGACCACCGCGAGCGCGCCTCCGCTGGTCATTGTTGCGAACGATCTCCGGTGTCCATTCATGTGCTCCCCTTTAGTCCAGATGGCGTCCATGGGATCCAGGTGGCTGCACACATGCAAGTCCAGCACGCGGCGGGTGTGCGCATTATCTTCGAGAGTCCAGAATAAAGAGTCGCAGTCTAATTCAGAGTCAGAATAATAAAATAAGCCAAGATGTAAAAGGCTTATTTTTAGGTATTAGGTTTAGACTTCGTCGAGTCGTCGTTAGGTCGCAGCTCGAGGACGAGCTGCATGTCCAGGTGGGGTGTAGTGTTAGAGAAGTCAAGGGCCTATTGGGTCTTAGCCATTAGGGTTAATTAGTCGCTTGCTTAGGAGGCAAGTAAAACCTCTCTATATAATGAGAGGAGATGTATCAATCTAGAATCAAGCAAGAGATTAGAAGAAAATCCCTTCTCTCCTGCCGGCCGTGGGCAGAGCCCCGCGGCCGGTGTTCCTAGCGCTCTAAACCCTAGCCTCCTCTCCCCTCACAGCTGTTCCCTGTGAACAGTAGCTTCACGCCTCCGGTCGCCGTTTCCTCGACTCTCTCTCTCACATCCACGCAGCCCCGACTTATTCCAATCCACAAAAACCAAACTAAACAAAAGTAAAGTGTAAGAAGATGATAGACTAACTCATCGTAAAACCTAACATCCCATAAAATTAAAGCTTTGGAAAAGTGTGTTCTGATATACCCGAGGTAGAGTTTTCATGGTACCAATAATTCCACCTACGCTCCAGTCTGGCAACAAAGGAATGGGGTTTGTCCGAGGGAGCAGAATTTCTACAAGCTCATGTCGCTCATGAACAGCTGCTTGCATGATTGGGAACCTCCCATACTGCATTATAATATATAGCAAAGATTGAAGTGGGGATAGATATACGGCATGAAAGCTGACAAAGGTATCAATAGCAGTTTTTCATATTGCCTCAGGTTATAGAGCAAATAAGCACAGACAAGGAAAAAGTCATTAATATAATACCCCATCATGAATATTAGGATCAGCTCCGGCCTCTAGCAAGAAATTGACAATTTCTGCTGAGCGACTGCCAACTGCAGCTAATAACATAGTCATCCTGGGTGGTTTGAAGTTCACATCAGCGCCAGCCTACAAAATTGCAGAATATGTACAAGCCAGCTTCAGAGAAAATGAGCATAAGCATGGCATCATTAACAAGTTTAAGTGAATAAGCAGACCTCAACCAATAGCTTAACACATTCCAAGGAGCCACCAATGCATGCTATCACAAGCGGAGAATAAACACGATTGACAACTCTATTGGGCTGCAAAGGGAAATGAATAATACAGTTACAATATATCTTGAATCTTGATCAATACTGCTTTTGAGCAGTGACATAAAAAAAACAATGCATCATTAGAAGGGCACATAATTTTTAACTGGAGTGTTTCAAGTTGCTTACATCAGCACCATGTTCTAGCAGGATCTTGAGAGCCTGAGCATGGCCTTCCTTTGCAGCCAAGTGCAGCGGCATCCCGTTATGGTTGTGTGGATCCGGATCCACCGGAATACCCCTTGACAGCAGCAGTACTAAAGCCTCGTTGTTCTCTGGAGATACAGATTAAAGTGGGTTGAAACAGAGCATTCGAACTGACAACCATGGATAACATCTACTTAAATTTGTCTAGCTAATCATATAAAATGCTACAAGAGATTCTAATACAGAGAAACAAAATCGATTGCAGAAAATATAAAAAAAATAGAGCAACCTAATTCTTAATTATATAACATGCTGTTGGAGATTAATATGAAGGAAGAAAAAGACATGGCAAAAAAATATAATGATTTAACTCTTAATTATGTAATTTAGAGGAATAGAGAATTCGGTGAAAACAAAGATCTCCAACAACCTGTTTGATTGAAGTATTGAAAACATCCTTTATTTAGTAAAATCTAGAAAGACTCTTAGTGAGCATCTCCAACAGTTCCCGATTTGAGTTGTCATCCTTTGCAATTTGGCAAAACAACAAAAAAAACAATCTCCAACAGTTCTCTACTTTGGTTGCCAAATTTTTCCAACTTGCCATCCAGCATCGCCGTGCGCGTAAAGATATGCACGCATATCCGCGTTGCCATCCATCGCCGAGCTTCTCGGACCGCTCTCCCCCGTACCGTGAATTTTCCTCCCACGGTGTGAAACTTCCTCTCCCGCGCTCACCCGTCGTGGTATATTTATTCCGCGCGCGATCAGCTGGCGATCAGATCGAGCTCCGTCACCACGTTGAGGTTCGCGCGCGGTCCCTCTTCTTCTCGTTCAGCAGGTCTCAGATGCTGGTGATTTGTCGTGGCCTGATGTCTGTTCTCCGGCAGGTGCTGCCATCAAATGGCTGCTGTCGGCTGACTGATATTGGATGACAGGATGCTGCTGTCGATCGGCCATAGCGTCCTGTTGAATGTTGATTGGATGAATGGAGGACAGGTACTGTTGTCTGATTGCCATCGTACTAGGTACAGTGCCATGCAACGTCGTGGCCATCAAATCGATTGAGGCCTTGTTTAGTTTCCAGATTTTGGTCCTAAATTCTACTATGCAAAAAGAAGATTACCATCACATCAAAATGTCGACACATGCATGGAGTATTAAATGTAGATGAAATTTAAAACTAATTGCACAGTTCGATTGTACTTTGCGAGACGAACATTTTACGTCTAATTAATCAATGTTTAGACAATTTTTACCAAATACAAACGAAATGCTACAGTATTGCTACATTGTATTTTGCCAAGTTTGCACACCCCAATTTGAGGAACTAAACAAGGCCTGAGCTTCAGGGTGTCAGGTGCCGCGCAGGTGACAGGCGATAGCAAATATTCTTGGGCGATGATAGAAGTAGTCTCATGCACGACACCATTCAGAGCTGACACAGAGCTGATGCCGGACATGATCGTTGCTACACATAACCGGGCATAGAGATCAAAAAGAAAACCATGATCACCGAGAGTCCTATAGGAGGTCAAGCTAACCTGAGGAGACAAGGAGATGGAGCCTTGGCGGAGTTCCTAACCTGCGACGGGAGAAGTACAAGGCCACGGCGAGGACCCTGTTTCTCTTGCGGCGGCGTGAAGGAGGCGGAGGGGGGGGGGGCGCGTGAACGAGGTCGCGCGATGGAAGGAGTCGGGGGCACGCGATGGGTGGGGTTGTACCGGTCAACAACCGAACCGGTTGGGTTCTCCTCTTTTTTTGATTTGACAAGTTACATTTACATAACTGTTGGAGATGGCCATATTTCAACTTGGCAAATTATTTTACCAAGTTGTTAAAACTCATCATTTGGTAAGTGAGATATGAGAAACTGTTGGAGATGCTCTAAGATGCTAATAAAAACAATATGAAAAAAAGGAGATCGAAGCAAAAAAAATGTAAATAGCATCATTAATTAACTACCCGGATCGACATAATTCACCGTCCAAGAAAGTAAAAACCCAGGGCCAGAAATCGACGACGCACCGTAGCCGGCGGCATTGTGCAGCGGCGTGAAACCGCGCGGCCGGGCACAGCCGGGTCGACGCCGCAGTCGAGAAAGTAGGTCAGAAGAGGGCCGACGGCGGCAGCGTCACGGATCCCGTCCTTCACCCAAGGGGTTTCGGTAGCAACGAAGATTGTGGTCTCGCCTGCAAGTGTGCAGATCGATATGATGCTAGAACCTCAGTTGGCGTACGTGGACTGGTCCTTCCCTTACGTCATTCCGGCGGAGCTCGTCGGCCGGCCAGGAGGGCGGAGCATGGGATTACGTACACGTACCTTCGTTGGAGGTGGAGTTGACATCGATGCCCTTCTCCTCCACCAGGTACCTGCACATGTCCAGCCGCCCCGTGGCATAGTATCCCACCACCGCGAGGTGGAGCAGGTTCCGGCCCTTGTCCCCGCGAACTTGCCGCAAATCCAAACCGCTTGCCGTTTCGGCCTCTACCAAATCCATGGAAAAGAGAGGAGAAGGATATATCATCAGATAGATAGCACGCACAGTAGTAGAGATTGGAGAAAGAGAGGCCGGCGATCGAGGGTCGTATGTGTTGTTCTTACCCTTGAGCAGGGGGAGGTTGCCAAACGTGGCTGCAAATTTGACGACCTTAAGAGCGTCGTCCATGGCGGCAACGGCAGGACATCCGATCCACAGGTGGTAAGCTAAGGATGATCCAGGTGGAGTAGGCGATCGGATGGCGGCGTGCGTGGCGTTAATGGCGGAAGGGAGTCCCGAGGAGTCGTGGGGGACGCGACGATGGTGGGAATGGGTGGGGCCGTGACGATGAGATGGAGTGATGATGACGGTAAATTTCCTCTTTGTTGATTGCCCTTGATGTGCGATCGATGCGCACCCCCCCACCCCACCCCACCAAATCAATGGGATATTCCGTCATCGTTGTGTGATTGATGCCCCAAATCTAGTGATATTTTTTTTAGCACCAAGTTATTGTCATACCGGACTCGTACGAGCATCTCCAACAGTTATGCAAATTTGGCCGTGCATTTGTTGTAGTTTGTCAATTCTGAAAACCAATTGGAGAGGAAAAAAGAGGCTTCTTCAACAGTTATGCAAACTTGGCTTTGCATTTAGAAAAAGTGTGGACCCAAATAATTTTTGCCGCGAATTTTTTCCTCATCTCTGCGCGCGCTTGGTCTTCTATTCTGGCGCGCTTTTCTTCGCGGGTGACTCTGCTCTCGGCCGCTGCCACACACGACGACGATCAGATCGCGGGTGACTCTGGTCCTGGTCCGTCCACGATCGAGTCCGGTTGCTTCAGCGATTCAGGACACGGGCGATCGAAGGGGATCGATGGAGAGAGCCCACACGTACATGGCCGAAGGGGATCGATCGATGGTAGTCCATACCTTGATGCCGTCCAGTCACGATCGGAGATCCCGTCCAGTCGCGAACTCGCGATCCCTCCAGTCGCGCGCGAGGCCGTCCAGTCGTGATCGGAGATGTACGTAGTCGTGATCGTAGACCTCGACCCCGTCACGAATTCCAGTCGCGATCGTAGACCATCGTGAAGATATGGCGCGAGAGACGGAGAGGGACGAAAATAAAAGTCGCGGGAGCAGTCGTACGCGCCCGGAAGTCGCGCGAAATTGCGTTTGCCAAGTCGCCCCAGCCTATGCATAAATGTCAAGCCTCCCCTAGAAAATAAAAAGTTTCCCAAAAATGCAAAACTAGTATGCATAATTGTTGAAGGTGATTTCGTGGTTTTTGGTAAAAAACAAGAATGCAAATCCTATTTGCATAACTGTTGGAGATGCTCTAAGTGCACGCAGATTAGCTAACTAGCAAGTTGCTACCTTCTTCCGCAGAAGATAGAGGGTGAACATACGCGTACATATACCTCTTTGTTTGAGAGTGTAAAACAAGCACCTACACTAACAGAATTCTTTTCCGTGGCGGGCCTTTTTGTTCTACCGTGCCGGGCAAAGAGGTCCGACACGGTGAGAGGGCATGGCAAATGATGGCCTCACCACGGTGGTCACCCACGTTAGGATACCCGATTAGAATCCCCATCTCTGTTAGCTGTTTAAGAAAAAAAATATAGGAGCCCGCCCGTGAGTCCATTTTTGAGCCCATGGGCGCGCCCATTACCATCCTGAGCCTGAAACCCTAGCAGGATCTTCGCATAGCCGTCGTTGCCAATGCCACTGGATTTGGTCGCGCCTGTCTTGGATCCGTCGCCTCGCGCCTCCTTTGCTCTGGATTAAGGGTGCTACATCGCCGGAGGGCCGGATCCACCGTGGACGTGCTCCTCGTCGTCAATCCTCTCCAGATCCAACGCGGACTAGCTCCTCGTCATCATCCTCACCGGATCCGCGACAGATCTGGGAGCGGCAGATGTCCCCTCCATGTGCAGCCTCCGTGATGGAGAAGCCTGCCACCCGCTGATGAAGGAGAGCGCATCAGGCCGGGGAAGGGAGGGGTGGGCGCTGCCATGGGGAGGGCCGCCGGAGTGGGGAAAGGTGGTTGCTCTGCCTTAAAGATCGCCCGCCAGAGTGGGGAGGGTGTGAAGAAAGAGGGAGGGAGCACTGCCGTTGCCGTGAGGGAGGAAGGAGAAGGTGCCAGTGTGAGAAAAGAGGAGGGGCATTGGTAAGGAAGGTGGAGGAGGAGCGTCGCGCATGAGAAGGACGCGTCGCGCGAGAAGAGGTGTGCAGTGTCTAGTGGTGGCAATGGGTCGGGTTTGGATCGGGTGGAGTCTCCATGCACCCAAAACCAAAACCCGAACCTAAAACCGATTCGGGTGGAAATTCATCACCAAAACCAAACCCGTGGATACCCAAAACCCAAACGGATACCCAAAACCCGAATGGATACCCAAAACCCGCGTATATATATACACATATTCACATGTATATATACATATACTCACATATTCACATGTATGTATACACGTATTCAGAGTCGCAAAAAAAGTATACACGTATTCACATGTATATACACATATTACGGATATCCATCGGATATCTGCGGGTGAAAAACCAAACCCAAACCCGAAAATGTGGGTGAAAAATCATCCCCAAACCTGAACCCGCAGGACCCGAAACCCGCAGATACCCGCCCCGAACCCGATCCGCTGCCATCCTTAGTGGAGTATCCATGGATCGGGTATCTGTTAGGGGTTCGGATACCCGCCCTGAAAAATTAGGGGTTCGCTGCTCCATTTAGCCGGCCTATAATTTGTTATTGTCTTGCTCTAAATTATACTCTCCTACATTTTAGATTATAAGCCATTCCAAGAATATCGAAGAATCAAAACATTTCAAGTTTTTTTTTTTTCAAATAACCGAGAGATTATATCTAATGATCCTACTAGGTGTCATAAATTTTGATGGATTTTCTAGATATTTAGTCAAAGTTTAAAACTTTTGAGTTAACACAACTCTAGATCTGTTCTTTTTTTTTTTTTTAAGACAGAGGGTGTAATAATTATCCTTTAATGGGCTTTTAATAAAGAACAATTTAAACATTTGAAGCTCAGGAGTGTAGGTGTAACGTGCAACATTAATTAATAGATTGTCAACCGCATTAATTGTTGCTCTCGTTTTTAACTCTAGCTGCATATTTGTCAATTTTTTTTTTAACTTTGCAAATTTGCTTCTACCTTTGAACGTTAAGTTTCCACTTGCCCCTATCGAGTTACACTGTTACAGTGAAAGGTGAAAAAAACACAAATGCCCTTAGCATGAATGACCTATAAACTTATAGTGGACATATTTTGAAAAAATGACATCAAATATTTTGTTTAGACTTGCAAGGATACAATAAGTTAAAGAAGAGGGATATCCAGAGAAATTTATGATTGAAACTCAGACTCCAAACTATTTTTGGAAACGAACATCAGACAATTAGGGGAGAATCAATCGACACGGATGCACACCTCAAGCATTTATGATTCATAACACATCACGTCAGGAATAGCTCCTAGAGTGAGCGTCCGCTCGCTCGGAAATCGCAGGCAGCCAAGCGGGGAGGTGGTGGAATATTAGCAGCAGGAGGCGCAGCCTCGAGCAGGAAGGGAAAATCAAACTATGCTTGGGAATTCCTAGGATGCTGATGTGTTTGCCTACGAAAGCCTAGACTATTTTATCCAATGAATGATGTATTTTTTTTCCCCTTGCCCAAGTGCTGATACTGTTTGGGGGAGGCATGCAACTTCTATTCTTCTAAGGCCAGTCTCAATGGAGGTTTCACGGGAGTGTCATGCACATTAAATAGACTGCCATGTCAGCATTTGCATGAAATTGCATGAAATTGGGAGGAGAGAGAAGGAATTCGTTTCACCATGGTGAAACTATATAGCGGTGTTTCCAAAACATTGGAAAGTGTGTGAAACCCCCATTGAGAGTGTTATTTCATTTCATCCGCATGCATGGAGTAAGGTCATTGGTGGAAGAGAGGAGAGAGAGACAACAGTGGACCCATAAAAACTTTAAATAGTATGTGAAACTGTGCAATGAAACTGTGCAATGAAACTATGCATTGAGGGAGTGAGTTGTTTCGTATCAAAATTTCAAAACTTTAAATAATATGTGAAACTGTGCAATGAAACTAGCCATTGAGACTGGCCTAAGATGACAAAGAACACTACAGCTGAACAAGTATGTAAAACAGCAGGGCAAATTTGAAGCATGGATGAAAACTGGTCACATTAAAGCTCCAGTTGAATCGGCAAGCCTGCAAGTGTACACCCAATCAAATTTGACAAAGGGAGCATTATATTAGCACTGCAGCTTTACTAGGAAGCGCTTAGGCATCCAAATGCATATAATACTAGTTCAACCCGTTCAATGATAAGCTACCTGCCCAGAGCCCAACCTCACTGGTTGCTACAGGTATCTTAGGCTTCATCCCAAAAGGTGCAAAACATACAGCAGATAGAAACTAGTATTTCCAACAGTGCGTTAAGGCTACATATGTCAATATATAGTATCAGGCTACGATGAGCCCCATACTATTAGATGATTCTTAATGCGAGATAAAGGGCATGGATGCAGCATCTCATGGGTTCTGTTCTCCAGAGGAGCCAACGTTCGCCAGAGAATTGGTAGCTTCCCTACAAGTTTTAAGAATCAAATGCCTAAGAATATGTTCATATAGATAGTAAATAAAGTAGTGCGAGAATAGTTGGGAATTTCGATGGCTATGCTCCACTCTGAACAATAATTGAAAGGTTGAAATAACTGAAAAATAGCATGGCGGTGTACGATAATTGGCCAATTAGGGAAATGACTGGTGAAAATAAGCAGTAGTGACAATAAAAGCCACCTTAAGGCTTTCTTGATCTCCGCACTTGCAGGGTCAAGTTTCAGTGCTTCCGTGAATGAATTGACTGCCCCTTTGTAGTCCTACACATAGAGGTACCATAAGGGGGTGAGTTACATTTGGAGAGATTAGATCAACTGCAAAACTAAGTTTCTACACAGCTGCTGTACCTTTAGTAAACTAAGAGCTGCGCCCTCACGATACCATGCCTTCGACCAACGAGGTCGTATCATTTTGCACTGTCGAGCATCTGACAGAGCTTTGGCCCCCTCCCTCATCCTCAACCAGCATAGGCTCCGGTTGGCAAACGTGGCAGCATCAGGCTCATTCTCTAGTACCTGCATTAGCAATCAGAAAGAACAAAGTTTCTCTAGATTTATTACAGATATATGATTCATCGAACTGCTTCTGTGGAGCATACTCCCTTGCATTGTTGTGAGGCAAAAGTCCACTTTTGATACTTGCACTAACTATTTTAACACTGTTCCCTCAGCCAGTTCAAATGAGGTTAACAACAGCCTCATGACTATACTGTGCTTATGTAGCTTGATATTTTTAGAACTGCAGAATGGGTTCTGCTAATAAAATACTAGCCAAAACATTGTAACCTTTCCTTGGATACTCCTGAGTATATGTTAAACTTAAGTAAATACTATTGGTGCACATTACGCACATTTTAATTTTAAAACTTTAATGGGTTTATGCTGTGCTCTAGAATTAAATAATAGGTGTGGTGGACCAAAAATCCTTTAGGCCTTGTTTGGATGCATGTATATCCATCTCAATCCAAATGTGTTGAAGTGGATTGGAGTGGATTTAAACTAAATTCCATTCCAATCCACTTCACATGTGGATTGAAATGGATACACATGCAGCCAAACAAGGCCTTATGTAACTTTTGAATTCTTCAGGAGTGTACCAGATTTTACATAGGTTTAAATACTGTTACAATTTTATCACATATAAAATGAACTAAGCATCTTTAAAGATGGTTTCAATGTATAACCGGTTTTAATGCATTCTACCCTCACAATGGGTTTCAAACTATTAGGACTAGTACTAAGTGCAGGCTAAAAATAACAGGTTTTGAAGTATAGGGTCTAAACAGAACCAACTCAAAGTGCAGGGACCCAAAGTGGCCTATTTCATTTAGTTTCCCACTGGTCTGAGCAAACCAATAAATAGCATAGCATCACATTTAGCAAACAGTGGTAACTCAAGATAAATTCTTGGTAAACGTAAACCACGCAGAATATGTAGCACAAAGAGACTATGGAGAGACTAACGTAAAATATCAGCCTCCATCATTCAGGAAAACAACTTAACAGCTACACTTGCTATACTTTGCATAGTTCCAAACGGCTATATATTTTATTAGATGCGCTCAAGCATTCACCATGGTATAGAAGTATTCTGCCGCAAAGTACTCTCCCTTTGCGAAAGCTTCCTTTCCTTGTAACTTGGCATCAGCTATCTTTTTTTCAATCGCAGCTGCATCCTAAACACAAATAAAATGACACTCAATGGGGTTCCAACATCATAAATGCTACAGTTAATAAAATTGAGCTGCACCAAGCTTGACTGAGAGAGCCATGCACATAAGAAACTATACTTATACTCTTAAGTACCTGAGACATGAAAAACGGATATTCTATACTTCTAATAATCCCATCAATGCTCCAGTCTGGCAAAGATGGAACTGGTCTTGTTTTAGGAAACAGAATTTCAACAAGCTCCCGATTCCCATTAATTGCTGGGTACATGATCGGGATTCTCCCATCCTGCATTGTACCAAAAAACTAGGAGTAATACAATCTGGACTGAAACACAAAAAAGATCCCAATATTACAAGTTTACTTGCCAACAAAAAGAAAGAATGAGATAGTCAATGATTTATCACAATGGAAGTAGCAGCTCTAGATATTGCTACATAAATTAAATAAATTAGAATGCTATGGTTTGAAGGGAAGCTAGAAAAAATAGTACCTGTAAAATTCTAATAAGTGATCAAGTGCTCGAAATCGTAAATCTTGGCTAACATGTCAACAGTGGAATTTTCATGGTCTGCTCTAACTAATCCCATATCATGATTCCAAGATGCAGAGCTTGATAAAAATGAATTGTTAAAATAAATGCGCACAAAGTTTTTTTTTTTTTTTTCTCAAATTGCACAGAGGTAACTTGTAAGTAGAGCAACAAATCATAGAATAACTGACCATATCCCTGCAGTATCAAGCTAAACAAAAGACAGACTAGACCACATAGCAAGCATACCAAATTGCTTGACATATGAACAAATCAAATTCAATTCAATACAATGCACAAAGCAACCATGATTTTAGATTACCAGCCAGCCATCTGATGTGCAGGAGGCCAACAGATCTTATTTCTGAAAACAACAAACTAAATAAGAAACAAATCTGAAACCAGTGTCATCATCAGTTCATCACCTCATCGGGAATGTTAGCATCAGCTCCAGCCTCTAGCAAGAACTTGACAATGTCAGTTCTGCCATCACAAACTGCCATAGCCAAAACTACTCCAGAGGGAGCAATCAAGTTCACATCTGCGCCAGCCTATAGAATTGATGGAACAGAGTAAGTAGCTGTAGAGAGAATCGTCACTTGTGATCATGACAACACACTCAACAGAAATAGCGCAATTGAAGTCAAGAAACAACTGGACCTCAATCAGTAGCTTCATGCATCTCAAAGAACCCCCACAGTATGCCATCATGAGTGGTGGGAGAACATGACCAACAACCTTGTTGGGCTGTAGAGTAAAATATATCATGGTTTTGAACTTTTTATGACTAGTAATCATAATGGAAAAAATGATTTTAAAAAGTAGTGCTGCCAACCATGCTGGGACACCTCCTAAACAGACAATTGCTCGAGCAAATGAAACAAATTTTGCCCAGGCCTGTGGGTGCTAGTCCGATTCATAAATGCTGGTGTGACTCAGAAAGAGTGAAACTAATAACAACTTACATCTGCACCATGTTCCAGCAGGATCTTGACAACCTCATACCGATCGCTGGAGCAGGCCAAGTGCAGCGGCGTCCCACGACAACCGTGTATATCCAAATCAACACCCTTTGACAGCAGCAACCTGACAACAGCACAGTGCCCTGGACGCAGAAATGCAAAATATCAGCACAAACTCCAGTCCAAACACACAGGGCTCCAACTCCAGAGAATAGGAAAATTATGGACAGATGAAGCACTCCAGGCCGCCGCGGTCAAGAGTGAGGAACAGAACAGCACCTTCCTCTGCCGCATCATGCAGTGGCGTGCAGCCCATGTAGTCCGGCACCAACGGGTCGCCGCCGTGGTCAAGAAGGTACCTCAAGACGCTCACTCTCCCCCCAACCGCGGCGCCATGGACCGGCGTCCCGCCTACAATACAGAACTGGAATCTCAGTGACAGAATGCTGGTAGTGCTTCGCACCGTCTGGCGTCCCACACCCCTAAAGCGCAAGATTCCACACAATGGCGACGAACGCACCTTCAGCGCTGGTGGAGTTGACATCGAAGTCCGATTCCTCCACCAGGTACCTGCAGACCTCCAGGTGGCCCATCTCCGCGGCCAGGTGGAGCGCGTCCCGCCCATTGGCGTCCTTGGCTTCGCGCAGGTTCATCTTGTTCGCCACCACTAACCAAGAAAAATTGCATAACCAACAACAAAAAATATTTTCTTTTAAAAAATGGAACTGAAAACAAGAACATCCCAAGCGAGAGAGACGGAGGGCGATTACGCTTGAGGAGGCGGAGGCTGCCCGACATGGCCGCCTTGAGCGCGACGGCGGAGAGCGCGGCCATCGTGACGGCGGCGGCCACGGGGGTTGCAGGGATTAGGGTTTTCGGCCTTGGCGAGGGGAATGAATCGAAGGAAGGGGCTTCGCAAGGAAGGAGAAGGATTGAGGGAGGGAAGGGAAAGGGAAGGTTGCAGAATTAATGGCGGGAAACGCGAGGCGGCGGCGGACGTGACGTGACGTGACGTCACGAAGGGGAGTGGCAAGTGGGAACTGGGAGTGACGTCACCAAGATGAGCTTTTTCATTTTTATTTGTCTTTGTTGGGCGGACACGAACTTGTTTTACCAGCTTCAAAGAAGGCACGGTTGTGCATTCGTTACACGATTTTGACTTTTGAATTTGAATAACAGCGAAGCTATTTAGTGTTTTTCTAGAGAAGAGTTATAAAAGCTATGTCCTCAATTCTAAATGAAGATAAATTAATTTTAAGCTTGATCAAGTTTATAAAAATAATGTCAACATTTACATCTCCAAATAGATTTATACAATAAAAATGTATCCATTACTAATCTAATGATATCAGTTTGGTAACATAAATGTTGGTGGTTTCTCATCTTTGACCTTGGAGGTGTCGGTTGGCGACTGTCTTCGGCACCCCAAAGCATCCTCATGGCATCTCACTTGATTTGGAGCGTAGGGACCTCCCGATGACTAGTGGTGCCTTTGCGGGGAAGATAACTCAGGTAAGGACTCGAGGAGTCATCAAGTGATGTTTGGGGGGAGGATTCTTAATTTCAATGGTTGAGAGATTAAGTTAGAACTCTTGGTGTAGTTTGACACTAAATGCTTCAGTGAAGATATCCTAGGTTATCCCTCGTAGGAGCGCCTAAGAAACAAAAGAGAAATGTGTATTGCACGATTGATATGTGGAGGCCACTGACAAAAAGTTTTTCAAAAGCCATAGTAGTTCAACCAAATAAAAAGAGAACACATGTATTGGATGGTTGATATGTGGGTCACGGATGACATGTGGAGGCCACTGACAACGGGTTTTTCAAAAGCCATAGTTGATCAACCAATTGACTTTCATCTTTGTCACGATTCACAACCATAAACTTCTTTTCCATGGTCCATAAATCACATTTTTTTCAGCAGCCACGACTCAACCAAAGACAACCTTAGCCCCTTTACATACCAAAATTAAGATTATGTATGTGTGACTTTTCTCTTCGTAGATTAAGTGCATTCTCATGTCTTTAGGTTGGAAAATTCAACTTGGATAGACAAATAGATATACTACATAATTTTTAAGTGTGCATCTTGTCAATAGGTTTATTTATACTGGACTTGTTTGACTACGTTGTCGGATAAATAGAAATACTATATAAATTTTAAGTGTTTTTAGTTGGTTTTTTTATTAGACTTTTTTTCTCGAATATGTAAAAGATTTATATGCTTTTATATGGACTTGTTCGATTGTGCTATTTTTTAAAAAAAAAAAGAAACACTTGATCTGCGAGGATACGATGGCCCTGAGCATTCCACGAGAAATGAACCTAGACTTCAGAAGTGCTAGTCAAGCCAACCTAGAGACTCTTCTTGCTTTTATTGTGACGGCTGCACATTTGATGGCTTGCTGGGAGCTGCTGCAGCCGCTCTGCACAAGCCAATAGGGAAAAAAAAAACTTTTCCTTTTGATACGTAGAATTCTTGTTAAATTCCTGGGTTTCAACAAAAAGAAAGATCTTAGTGATTCATTTCACTCCCTTCTCTCTTGGTCACTATTTTTTTAGACCTTGACGGATCCCGGATTCAGTTCACTCCCAATTCTGAAACGATGAAAAGGGAAGATAAAAAACGTTTCCTTTTGATACGTAGATTCTTGTTAAATTCCTAGGTTTCAACAAAAGAAAGATCTGAGTGTGGTCACTATCCTTAGAGAGAAAATTGCTATTATAGGACTCTAAAGAAGTGGTTTCTCTATAATAGAACTCCTAATATTCGTTTCTTCCAAATAGGACTCTAAACAGTGTTAATAAGCTCTAATGACATTTTGGACCTTTTAATTTCTTTTCTGATCTAAATACATATATTTGTTCGTGAAGTGACCATTTTACCCTTTACTCATTAGCCATTGTCAGGGGCTCATCGGGCAACGGCGGATCACCGGGGAGAGGCCGAGAGGCGGCACCATGATGGGGCGGCGGCGCGGTTGAACGGCCGCGGGCGGAGAAGAGAAAAGTGTCGCGGTCGAAACAAATGTTACGATGGAGTGGAAACGTCGATAGGCTGAAGGGCAATACAGTCATTAACAGAAAATACAAGTATTTTGAATTACCAAATTTGATTAAAAAGGTCCGAAATATCATTAGAGCTTATTAACAAGGTTTGGAGTCCTATTTTAGAGAAACCAATGTTTTGAGTCCTATTATAGAGAAACCACTTCTTTGGAGTCATATAATAGCAATTTTCTCATTTTTACCTTGAGAAAGATCCCAGATTCAATTCACTCCCAATTCTGAAATGATGAAAAGAATGATATGAAACCAGTAACAAATAAGAGCAAGGACAAATAAAAGCTGAAATTCATCACATCGAGCTTAAATGAATCCACAAGCCTGCGACACAATAGTAATAAGACCGTTTAGGTACTGATTCAATCCAGTACATTGATATGCCTTCTGCCTATGCATACGGCATGCCACAAAACACTTGAAAGTTCATTGCAAAAGAAAAACAGTGAGGCACGGCATAGCTCCTAACTAGCCTTAACAGAGCAGTATATTGTCACTAGATATATAGGATTTTAATCTGAGATATCAGAAGGACGATGCAGCTGGTCAAGGGCTCTATTCTTCAGAGGAAGCAGCACTCAATGCCTCGGTGGCCTTCCTGCAAGTTGCAAGAATTCAAATAAAGGCATAAGAATATCATTCCGAGAAAACAAAATTGTATGAAAAGAGTTGGAATTTATACATTCATACTCCAACAAATAATATTGTCAAATAGGCAGATAACTGAAAAAACAGCATTAGACAGAAACAATCAAACAAGAGCATTGCCTTAGCGCTGTTTTTATCTCATCACTTGCCGGATCAAGCTTCAGTGCTTCCAGGAAAGCATTAGCTGCTCCTTTATAGTCCTGGCATAGAGATACAAAAAATCGTGAGATAAAATATACAAGTGCAGGGAGTATGTATGGTTGTGAGGCTAAATTTGATGCAGCTGCTGCACTGCCTAGTATACCTTCAGCAAGCTGAGAGCTGCACCCTCACGGTACCATGCCTTCGACCACCGAGGACGCATGGCCTTGCATTGTTGAGCATCTGACAGAGCAAGCTCTCCATCTCCCAGCCGCAACCAGCATAAGCTTCTGTTGGAAAACAAGGTAGCATCGAGTGGATCTTTGCGCAATGCCTGTATTACGGAATCAGAAATGTGTGGGGCCTTAGTTTCTCAGGATTTGCAGACACAGGAAAAATCAATATAACATGCTTTTAATTGGTGTACATTACTACATTGGTTAAAAAAAACTAATATGAGCAAAGTGTAAATAATTAAGCTTTCCATCTGAATTAACATGCTAATAGTCAATGATATTTTTGGAGTGGAGAGCACATTTTGTACTGCAACTTATGAAAGGAATCACATAGATGTCAATATATATACACTATAGCCTACAGGGTATAGGCCAGCCTATCTTATCAAAGATATATCCAGATAGTATTTTATCATACAAACATTTCATTGTTTCAAAGAAGTATATATTTCAGATTGACTTGAGTATTCACCTTGTTATATAAGCCACTAGCTGCAAGGTAGTCCCCTTTTGCAAATGCTTCATTTCCTCGCTGTTTGGCATCAGCTTGTCCTTTGTCCTAAACATAATATCCAAATTCAAAAATATGAAAAAATGTTAAGCCACTGCAATACAGGTTATGCCGAGAAAAACAAGTAACCAATTAAATATATACCACAGATTTGAAGGACGTATATTTCATAGTATCAATTATCCAACCAACACTCTTGGCAGAGACGTAATTGGTTTTGTTAATATACAGTGGAGGTAACACACCCACTGTGATTTTTTTTTACTATTACTAACTGAATTCATTAATCCTCACAGGATGTGTTAGAAAAAACAAACAAATCCTAGAAAACAAAAATACATCAGCCACCAATTTGGTGCGTAGACTCTATTATCCTTTACAATCACTGCCATCAGATTTAATCTGCTACTAAAATTAGCCACTCTACCATTATGTAAAAAGATGTTAAAGTAAACCCCTTTAAATCTGCATCTAAATTAGCCACCTATGCCATTAAGAAACATGCTCTTAAGCATCCCATAAATTTACATCTAAATTATCCAGCTCTACCTCTATGAAAGATAATTTAAATTGCCCCTAATTTGCATTTACATTACCTACATCTGCCATTATAAAAAACCTAATAACCATTAAATTTTACATCTAAATTGCACACATATGCTATTACAAAAAAATACCATAGAGTTAACTATATATTTCTAGTTACTTTTCCCAATTTTAATATACAAAAGACTAACACAAAAAAAAAGTACAAGTTGTGTACCATTATACTAACCAAAATGCATGCATGAGCAATATGAGCATATATTTCGCGAACAGGTCAGTAGCCCAGCAGTCACATGAGGGCATGAGGCTAAGTAGCACCTCAATTGATAGGTTCGATTCTTTCTTTTTCAGAATATGGCAAGAGCTCTGCCTCTCAATTAAGTAAGGAGAAGAGTGCATGTGCAGAGAGGCTGTGAACACCCAACTTGGTGGAGCCCAAGCAAGGCAGGACTAAGGGAAATTTGTGAACACCCACTCCCTCGAAGGCCAATGGCCTCTTTTGCTCTGGAGGATACCTACCGCGCATCTAGCAAATTGTTTTCGAAGATCCTCCTATTTCTTTCTTTTCAAATGTTCCAAAATGTGTAAATTATCACCCCATTGAAGCGAAGTGACGTTGCCATTATCTTGGATTTTGGCGGCTGCCTCCTCGCACCAAGCATTAATTTCCATTGGCCGGACCTGCGGTCGGATTAGGCTCCGGACCTCTTTAGCAAAGGGGCACAGCAAGCTCAGGTGGAGGCCAGATTTTAGTGGTCCATTGCACAACACACAATGTTCTTGATGCGGCCAATTCCTTAGCTTTATATATACAATGCACTCTTGATCTCAAAAAACCTTGGTTTTATATATATTGGTACTCAACTATCAGATATACAACTATGCAGGAGGGTGCAAGCAATCAAACTTTACAGCAATATAAAAACATGAAACGAAAGCAGAGTTAAGCCCAAGTTACCTCATCAGAAATGTTAGGGTCAGCTCCAGCCTCTAGCAAGAACCTGGCAATGTCAGCTAAGCCAAAATCAGCGGCAATCATTAAAGCGGTTGGTCCATAGGGATTTCTGAAATTCACATCAGCACCAGCCTGTAGAATCAACACTGCTGCATTGAGGTAAACTCTAGAGGTGTTTCCAACATGTCATTACGAAAAGTTTAAACATGGTTAATTCTAAATTGTAAGCATCGTCCTCCAACCAACGAGTTTTCATTTAGAAATCAAGAAATTTCAAGCAGAGGAACATAAGACAGATTCCAACAAGTTTAAATGAATGGGTAATTGTACCTCAACTAATAGCTTTATGCATTTCAAGGATTGCTTCATGCATTTCAAGTAGCCTCCATTGCATGCCATTATCAGTGGTGAAAACATATTATGAGCAAGTCTATTGGGCTGCAAAGGGAAACAAGATCACAGTTATGATACTAGTCAGAAAACTCAGCAGGCATGCCAGATCATGAAAATTGAATCAAAAAACAAGACGTATCCACCAAGTATTCTGCTGAACTTCATAAAATGCAAGGATGAATCTTTTTTTCGAAGGAAATGCAAGGATGAATCTATATATCCAAGTTTAGAGTTGCCAGTGCAACAAGACCAAAATGGAAGTATATAACAACTTACATCAGCTCCATGCTCTAGCAGAACTTTCACAGCCTGGTCTTGGACATTCCCTGCAGCTAACGTCATTGGTGATGAGTGACGACAGTTGAGGGCATCCACATCAACGCCCCTGGACAACAGCAATCTTGCAGCTTCGCAGTGCCCTGGAGGACAGAACAGAACCGCATGACGTACACTACTACTCATCAAACGCAACAAAGTCCTCTAGCGAAAAAGCCATCCATATATAAAAGAAAGGAACGTGACGCACCCTGCTCAGCAGCATAGTGCAGCGGCGTGGTGCCCATGTCGTCAGGCATTGCTGGGTCGCCGCCGTGGTCGAGAAGGTACCTCAGGACGCCCACCTCTCCCGCGAGCGCGGCCTGAGCGACCGGCGTCGTCCCGCCTAAAAGGCAATCATCTCATCAGTAACACACTAACATGTCGATGCGCAAGATTCTTCATTCAGCAACGCGGCGGTCACCATCTGCGGCGGCGGTGCAGTTGACATCCAGCCCTGATTCCTCCACCAGGAACCTGCAGACCTCGAGGTGGCCCTTGGCCGCGGCGGCGTGCAGCGCGTTCCACCCCTTGTCGTCCTTGGCTCCCCGCAGGTCCATCTGGCTCGCCATTTCTAACAGAGAGAAGGGGGGAGACTTATTTATTTATTAAAAATAAGCTAAGCACAAACCATATAATGGTGGTGGCGGGAGCCAATAGCTTACGCTTGAGGAGGCCGAGGTCGCCGTCTACGGCCGCCTGGATGACGGCGAGGTCGGAGGAACGGGGGGGCATGGCGCCGGCGAGGCTGGAGAAACGGACTTGGCGATTGCGCCGCCAACAGGCACAGTGTTCTGGGCTCTGGAGACAAGACGAGGCCGGCGGTGGGATTGTCTTCCTACTGAAGCCGCTGGAGAGGGGCGAACGGTTTATGATGATTGAGAGACTCGAGGAGCAGAGGAGGCGACCACACAGTGACACACGGCTGGGTCCTGCTTTCCCAAGGCTTGGTAGAGAAGGAGCATTCAAAGCTTGAATCACACGCAGCTTGGTGGCTTTCACTCCAAGAGAGTGGAGAATGTAAAACTTTTTAGTTTTTGTTTAGATGGTAAATTTTTTTCAACTTTGTTACTGTAATATTTTGGTTTGTATTTGATAAATAGTGTTCAATCATAGACTAATTAGACTCAAAAGATTAGTCTAATAAATTATAGAAAAACTATAAAATTAATTATTTTTTAACATACATTTAATGATTCATGCATAGGTTCAAACATTGATGTGATGGAGATAGAGAAAGTGAAAAAACTTAAAATTTTGGTGGGAACTAAACAAGGGCTTAAGAGAGAGCGTAGATCTCAAAATTTTCATATTCTGTTTTTTAAGTTCCTAAACTTTGTCCCAAACTCTGATATAGTCTAAATGGGTTGTGTCCTGCTCCGTAAGCAAATGTGCCACACGAATCTGAATGTCGTAAATGACCTAACCAGAAAGAGTTGATGGACCTAGCCGGACGCTGCTCCCTCCTGCCCACTTGACATCACACCGCTAGGCTTGCACAACGCTCGCCATCATGCCGCCAAGCCCCGCAAGCCGCTTGTCGTGGCTCCATCACGCTCACCCTTTTCTGCCCCGTGCGTGTGTAAGATGTGGGTTCGACTCTATCCGCTCGTTTTGGGCAGGCAGAGTCGATCAACATCTAAGTGGAATATTCCACACCGGGTTCAACCCATTCCACCTGATCCTCCATCCAAACACCAGAAAAAGTGGGTTCATCCCGTTTCAAAAACCCTTGAACGAAACACTACGTAAATGTCTCAGTCTGGGTACTCTACGACGCGCCTCACCGGCGTGCTTGCAGGGAAAAAAAGAGAAATGTGTTATTTGGCGGTTGATATGAGGTCACGGATGACAAGTAGGGGCCTGCTAGAGTAGCTCAGCTCTAATATAATCAACTGACATGGATTTAACTTACTTCGTACCGAGTCATGCACCAAAATTTGAGGCTGTTGGAACTAAATGAGCCTACGCTTGAGGAGAGTTCCATTCAATCAACACACTTTGGAGAATAAAGTTTTAATCCAAGTGAGAATTGTTAGAAGTGAATTTAATTGAACAAGATTGGAAGAAATGCATCTTTCATTGATCTCTGAAATATATTTACACAAGAGGCATCACGAAGGGACACGACTCCTTCCAAAGAATAGGCCTTTCGAGAGTAAAGCTAACTGTCTAATCCTACACATTAATCTTGTGCTTGATGGATGAGAATGAGATCACTTCGTGAACAGGTGATCCTGTTTCGTAACAAGAATATGGCTTTATGCAAGAGTGATTAGCGCATGCTTAGGCCTTAGTCAAGAGAGAGCTGAGTTGATGTGTGGGACTTTTGGACCTTTGTGTCTCATTAGCGACGCCAATGACCCTTTGACTCGGTGTGGAACGGCTTGCTGGCAGCTGCTCCTCCTCCGACCTCCGTACAAGCTCAATAGAAAAATTCTCGTCCCTTTTGAATTGATTTTTTTACTATTCCTACACCAAAATTCGTATAGAATTCTTATAAAATTCATACGTCCATTTTTTTGTTTTTAAAAAAATTAATCTTAGTTTCACCCCTTCTCTCTTGGGTCACCATTTTGACCTCGACAAGGATCTCGGATTAATTCTTCACTGCTCGCACAAATTTCTTACTAGGAAACAAAATCAAGTGGACATCTCTCCCCTTGTATGTGTGTGTTAACATGTTCACTGCTAGATAATTAATGTGTATCTGAATATTCACCCACTGCTCAACCGCACTTGGCTAGTCCCAGAAAATCGTGTCACTGCCAGCTGGACAGCAGCTTGGGGTGGGCAATTCTGAAACGATGAAAATAATGATATGAAACCAGTAACAAATAAGAGCAAGGGCACATAAAAGCTGAAATTCATCACATCGAGCTTAAATGAATCCTCAAGCCTGCGACATAATAGTAATAAGACCGTTTGCAAATGTATACGTAATATAAACAGTACTGATTCAATCCAGTACATTGATATGCTTCTTGCCTATGCAAACGGCATGCCACAAAACATTTGAAAGTTCATTGCAAAAGAAAAACAGTGAGGCATGGCATAGCTCCTGACTAGGCTTAGATATATAAGATTTTAATCTGAGATATCAGAAGGACGATGCAGCTGGTCAAGGGCTCTGTTCTTCAGAGGAAGCAGCACTCAAAGCCTCGGTGGCCTTCCTGCAAGTTGAAAGAATCCAAATAAAGGCCTAAGAATATTGTTCCGAGAAAACAAAATTGTATGAAAAGACTTGAAATTTATACATTCATACTCCAACAAATAATATTGTCAAATAGGCAGCATTAGACAGAAACAATCAAATAAGAGCATTGCCTTAGCGCTGTCTTTATCTCATCACTTGCCGGATCAAGCTTCAGTGCTTCCAAGAAAGCATTAGCTGCTCCTTTGTAGTCCTGGCATAGAGATATAAAAAAGTGTGAGATATAATATACAAGTGGAGGGGGTAGGTATGGTTGTGAGGACAAATTTGATGCAGCTGCTGCACTGCCTAGTATACCTTCAGCAAGCTGAGAGCTGCACCCTCACGGTACCAAGCCTTTGGCCACCGAGGACGCATGGCTTTGCATTTTAGAGCATCTAACAGAGCAAGCTTTCCATCTCCCAGCCGCAACCAGCATAAGCTTCTGTTGGAAAACAGGGTGGCATGAAGTGGATCTTTGAGCAATGCCTGCATTAATAATCAGAAATGTACGAGGCCTTAGTTTCTCAGGATTTGCAGACACAGGACAAATCACTATAACATGCTTTGTGTACATTAGTTAAATAAATGCCTAATGTGAGCAAAGCACAAATAATTAAGCCTGTCATCTGAATTTACCAAAAAAGATCACTCAAAGATTTACTAATAGCCAATTCTATTTATGGAATGGAGAGCATATTTAATTGTACTGCGATTTAAGAAAGGCATCACAATCAAACATACATACGCTATAGGACAGCCTATCTAATCAAAGATATATCCAGAAAATAATCTATCATGCAACATTTTTATTGTTTCAAACAAGTATATATTTCAGATTGGCTCTATTCACCATGTCATAAAAGCAGGTTGCTGCAAAGTAGTCCCCTTTTGCAAATGCTTCACTTGCTCGTGGTTTTGCACCAGCTATGATGTGTTCGTCATCCTAAACATAATATCCAAATTCAAAAATATGAAGAAAACATTGTTAAGCCCCTGCAATACAGGTTATGCTGAAAAAGCAAGAAACCAATTAAATATATACCGTAGAATTTAAGGATTTATATTTCATAGTATCAATTATCCCATCAACACTCCAGTTGGGCAGAGATGTGATTGGTTTTGTCCGAGGAAAGAGAATTTGAACAATGTCATGTAGCCTTTTTTTTGCTGCATACATGATTGCGATTTTCCCATCCTGTATTGTAAAGACAAAAAAAGAAGGTAACACACTCCCCTGTGAAACAGGAAAACCTTTACTAATTGAAGTCATTAATCCTCATGAGATGTGACAGAAAAACAGATAAATCCTAGAAATTCAACAAAAACAAAAACAGTAGTCACCAATTTATGTATACTCTATTACCATTTACATCATACCAACGAATTTAATTTGCCACTAATTTTAAAATTAACCACCTCTGCCATTATGAAAAAAGGTTAAAGTAACATCACTAAATATGCATCTAACCTAGCCACCTCTGCCATTACGAAACATGATCTAAACGATCCATAAATTTACATTTAAATTACCCACCTCTACCTCTAATTTGCATTTACATTACCTAAATCTGCCATTGCAAAAAAACCTAAAATAACCTATCAAATTTTACATCTAAATTGCCCACATATGCTATTATAAAAAGAAAAAAATAGAGTTCCCTACATATGTTTCTAGTTGCTTTACCAATGTTAATATACAAAAGACTAACTCAAAACTCGATAAAAAAAGACTAACTCAAAACAAAAATACAAGTCATGTACCATTATACAGACTTAAAATGCGTGCATGAGCAATAAGCATAAATTTCACGAACTTGTCAGTAGCCTAGTGTTCACAGCAGTTCGACTCCCCATGGGAGTGAATTTATACAGGACTGAGCTGAAAGAAAAACTCCCATCAGCAGTTATGTCACTAAGTTTGAACTAACTAAAATTAAACTTGTAAAATCATAATCTAGATTCATGAAAACTATGGATATGGACTGAAAGACGCATACAGTAATTGGTAATAGTAGTTTAACACAGACAAATTGAGATTACAGAGTATCTATATGGCTATTTTGTTAGAAAATGAACAAAAAGAGATAAGCGCACACACACAGTCCTAACTTCATCCGGTCCTAACTTTATCCACAAACTTCCAATAACTTCGTGTGCCATAAGATTCTATCCCGTATAGGTGAGCACAGTTGATTAACAAGTGGTATATAAAGTATTTAAATCTTAGACCAAATAGAAAACAACGCATGAAAGTGAGACATTTCCAAATATATAGCAAATGCATGAAAGTGAGGTGTCTCTGAATACATTGATATGTATGGTAGTAATAATCCTTGATATTGTTAAGAAAACAGAGTTAGATTTGTAGGAAAGATAGAAAAGCACTCCCTCTTGTTTCTACTTAGAGATAAGTGCTGGAAATCATATTAGGTACAGCTTACCTAAACTAACACTTGCAATAGTAGAACATCAAATGTCTACTCTGGACACAAAGCTACAAAACTATGAAAATCTTACCAGACAGCTGCAGTCTGAATGAGGTGATTCTGAAACAAATCCCCCAAAAGCTGAGATGTGCTTGAATATATACCTACTATTGATCAGTAGTAGGTATATATACAATGCACTCAGGATAAGAGACCTTGGTTTTATATTGTACCCAACTATCAGATATACAATTAATCAACTATACAGGAGGGAGCAGGCAATCAAACCTCAGAACAGTATACAATTAAGCAAAAGCAGAGTTAAGCGGTTAAGCCCATAGATACCTCGAAAGAAATGTTAGGATCAGCTCCAGCCTCTAGCAAGAACCTGACAATGTCAGCTAAGCCCCAATCCGCTGCCACCATTAAAGCGGTTGGTGCATAGGGAGTTGTAAAATTCACATCAGCACCAGCCTGTAGAATCACACTCCAATTGAGGTAACTCTAGAGAGGCTTCCATTGTGTAATCATGATGGAAGAATAAGCATAGTTAATTGTAGCATCGCCTTATTTAAAAATCAAGTAAATCCAAGCAGAGGAACATAACAGAGATTGCAACAAGTTTAATGAATAGGTAATTGTACCTCAACTAATAGCTTGACACACTTCAAGGAGCCTCCATAGCATGCCGCTGTGAGCTGTGAAACCACGTTATGAGCAACTCTATTGGGCTGCAAAGAGAAACACGATCACAGTGTACTAGTCAGAATGAATGCCAGATCATGAAAATGAATAAAAAACAAGATGTGCCCACCGATTATTCTGCTGAACCTCATAAAGTGCAAGGGTGAAATACATATGAACCTATATAATTTTGGAGTTGCTAGTGCAACAAGAACACAGTGGAGGTGTAACAACTTACATCAGCGCCATGCTCTAGCAGAACTTTCACAGCCTGATCATGGCCATTTCTTGCAGCCAACTGCAGTGGCGATGCCTGACGACAGTTCAGGACATCCACATCCACACCCTTGGATAACAGCAATCTTACAGCTTCGTAGTGCCTTGGAGGACCGTAATGCATGAGGTACACTACTTCTCATTGTTCATCAAACACAGTAAGATTCTCTAGGGAAAGCCATCCATATAAAAAGGGGAGGAACGTGACGCACCCAGCTCAGCAGCAAAGTGTAGAGGCATGGTGCCCATGTCGTCAGGCATTGCTGGGTTGCCGCCGCGGTCGAGAAGGTACCTCAGGACGCCCACCTTTCCCGCGAACGCCGCCTGAGCGACCGCCGTCGCCCCGCCTAAAAGGCAATCATCTCATCAGCGGCAGCACACGGCAATCGGTGCGCAAGATTCCTCACCATCTGCGGCGGTGCTGTTGACATCGAGGCCCGATTCCTCGACCAGGAACCTGCAGACCTCGAGGTGGCCCTTGGCCGCGGCGGCGTGCAGCGCGTTCCGCCCCATGCTGTCCTTGGCTTCCGCAGGTCCATCTGGCTCGCCATTTCTAACAGAGAGAAGGGGGCAGATTTATTTATTTATTAAAAATAAGCTAGGGTTGCGTGAGCTCAGAAATAATGGTGGCGGCGGGAGACAATGTCTTACGCTTGAGGAGGCCGAGGTCGCCGTTTACGGCCGCCTTGATGACGGCGAGGTCGGAGGAACGGGCGGCCATGGCGCCGGCGAGGCTCGAGGAGGGACTTGGTGAGTGCGCCGCGCACAGGCAGCACAGTGTTCTGGACGATTGGAGAGAAGGAGAAGACGAGGCGTTGGGATTATCTTCCTGCTGGTTTGCTTTCACACAGTGACACACAGCTGGAGCTGGGATTATTTTCCTATTGCTGGACTTTGATTTGATCGAGAGAGAGACTTAGCAACGCGACCACACAGGACACACAGCTGGTTTGCTTTCACACGGCTTGGCCATGGCTTGAGCATGTTTAGTTGCTTGTAAGGTTGTCGTGCACTTCTGGCCAGACCCACCCTGAACGGCCAAATCGGTCATTCCATCCTGTTCAAGACAGGGCCAGCCTCGCGTGGAGTCCATATCATCGTGCCTGCTCCTCGCCCGTGTTGCTGCTTCTTCACAGTCATGCTCGTCCTTCTCTCGGTCGGGCACTACCGCGAAGGGGTGCGTACTCACCGGACTCCACTAGTCGTCGCCTCACCCTTGCACCATGGAGGGAGCTCGCCTGCCGCCACGAAGAGTGAAGCCCCTGTGCCGTTCCACCATCTATGTCCTCCAAGTCAGTCCACCATGGCCGCGTCCTTTTCCCCGTCGTGATCGTGTCCTTCCTAGCCGGTCTGCTCCGTCGCTGGCCTCCTCCTTGCTGGCCTCGACATGCATGCGCACGGGAGTGAAGCTCCGACTCCTCTCGTTTGATGCGTGTGGGAGTGAAGAGCTCCATTCACCGGCGGGATGCACCGCCTGCCGCCGCCCTCTCCTTCCGTCCTTGCGGGGCCACACCTTGGGGGCGAGCACGACATTCCCTAGCTCCGCCCGCGCCATGCGGCACCACCGTCGACGCCTTGAGCGCAGATGGTGCCATGGCGGATGACCTCACTAGAGAGTGGGTTGTAAGCTTACAGCTAGATTGGGCACAAGAACCAAATAACTCTATAAGAGAGACAAAAGTGGGTCATTATTAATGATGAAGAGGTAACCACTATATGATTGACTGAGATAAGGGTGTAAGAAACCTTACAGCCCATAAGTCACCTGTATTATTAGCCTTCCTCTCAAAGCCGAATCACACACACGTAGCTTAGTCGCTTTCACTCCAAGAGAGTGGGGAATGTAAACCTTTTTAGTCAAACTTAAAGAGATAATGTAGGTCTCAAAATTTCCATTTTCTGTTTTTAAGTTCCCAAACTTTTGTCTCAAACTCTGGTATAGTCTAAATGTCTTCTGACCCGCTCCATACACAAATGTGCCATGCTGAATCAACAGTGACATAGCCTGATTTACTCGAGCCAAAATGAACTGTGTAACTAGTGTTTCGGCATGAGTCGCTAAGATAGGGAGGTTTAAGAGTGAAGGGTCACGCTACGCCAAAAGCAACCATTAGTGCTAGTTAAAATCTGAATTTCGTTGTCATATTTTGAACCGGTGACTAATTGGCAATGAAATTTAAAGTATCCAACAGATTTTCGACAGAATAAGGAGGACGTTGCCGCTACTCCGATGGATGAGGACGTCGGACGTTGTTTCCTCCGCTGCGAGGACGTCGGACGTTGCTTCCTCCTCCATAGGACATCGGACGCCGCTCCCTCCCGTCCGGCAGGCCCAGCAAGGCGCTCGCTCAGCCTGCTCGCCGTTGCTCCATCACGCCGCCCTTCTTTCGCCCCACACGCGTGTGAGATGTGGGTTCGACTTTGTCCGCTTATTTTGGGCGGACAGGCTCGACCCGCATCTAGGTGGAATAATCCACTTTGTGTTCAACTCATTCCACTTGATCCTCCATCTTAACTCAGTAGAACCCTTGAACCAGACACAACATAAAAGGGCATCCTATGTCATCCCTCGCTGGAGTGCTTAGGAATAAATGTGCAGGAAGAAAAGAGATATATATTGGACGGTTGATATGAGGTCACGGATGACACGTGGGGCCCACTAACATTAAGTTTTCTGGAAGCCATAGTTGTTCAACCAAAACAGCTTTCATCTTTCTCACGACTCATAACCAATAACTACTTTTCCACTGTCCACAACTCAAACTTTTTTCAAAAGTCACAACTCAACCACACAGTTCCTTAGCCTATTTACTTACCAAATTTAGGTTTACGTCTCCAGGTTTGAAAACTCAGGATAAATAGAAATATTAATGCACAAGCGGTCCATAAACTTGCGTGGGGGTGTCGATTATGTTCATCAACTCTAAAAGTTGATTTCTGGGTCTATAAACTTTTCCAAGTCATTCATCGCAGGTTCATATGAGTCCACATATTGGGAGTTGCACTGTCAGCATGCCATGTCACCGCTAGATGCACACATGGACTGATATGGACCTACGATGAACGACTTGGAAAAGTTTAATTAAGGCTGGAAATCAACTTTCAGAGTTGACGGACCTAACTGAAATCCCCACATAAGTTTGGTGCATTTAACTCATAGAAATACTACATTGAATTGGACTTGGTCGACGGGGCTACTTCTTAAAAATTCGACCAGATAGGGTACAATGACCCTAGGCATTCTGCTTAGGATAGAAGGTAATATTCTCTCATATTCTTGGGTAGGTCAACAGAAGAAAACCCTTGAATACGTGCTCCACCCATACACATCGACAATGTTGCCCATGTGAAAATCTAAGCCAGTCCCATATTCAAAAAAAAGAAGAAAAAGAAAAGAAAATATGAGTCAGTCCTTAAACTTGTGCTTTGACATGAGACATAAGACGAAGCTAAGACCACGGAGTGCTGCTCAAGCCACCTATAGACTCTTCTTGCTTTTATTGTGACGGCTAAGCATTTGGTGGCTTGCCGGGAGCGGCTGCTTGCCGGGAGCTTGCTTCGACGAACCCTAGCGCCCACAGAGGAGAGGTGGGTGGCGGCGGCAGCGAGTATAACGTGGAAAGTGTGATCACCGGCAAGGCAAACAGGGTGGCATGATGAGGAGGCTGCTGCAGTTGAAGGTTGAAAACGAGTAGACAACTGACAGATATGCAAATTTTTTGACACCTGCTGTGGAGACACACCTAATAAAAAAAGAATCTTAGTGATTCAATTCACTCCCTTCTCACAAGAGGCTAGCATAAATTCTGATAAACAAAATCAAGAGGACATCTGTCCCCATGGTTGTTTTTGTGTTTCTTGAATATGTTCAGTGCTAGATAATTTTTTTTATAACTCAGTGCAATGATTAACGTATAACTGAATACTAAAATGATGGGAGTAAGAAAACACTAGAAGGCATTTAGTAGGGAAAATTTATACTGAATTTTGAATGCAAAACACTAGAAAAAGGCCAGCTCACTAAGAGAAATCTAAATTTCTGGTTGTGATGAAAGAATGGGATGAAACCAGTAACAAATAAGAGCGATGGCAAATAAACGCTAAAATTCATCAGACCAAGCTTAAAAGAATCCTCAAGCCCACAACACAATCAAATTTGTCAAAGTTAAATATTTAATTTGCTATAGCACTGCAATGATTCAGTCCAGTGCATTGATACGCTTTCTGCCTATGCATACCGGCCGGCATGCCACAAAAAATTTGAAAGTTCACTGCAAAAGAAAAACAGCAAAGTATAGCTCCTAACTAGTCTTAACAGCAGCAGGTCATTGATACGCTAGCTCGTTGTCATTACATATAGGATTTTAATCTGAGATATCAGAAGGCCGATGCAGAGCTGCTCATGGGTTCTGTTCTTCAGAGCAAGAAGCACTCCAAGCCTCAGCGGCCTCCCTGCAGGTCAAAAGAATCCAAATAAAGGCCTAAGAATATCGTTCCAAGAAAACAAGGTTGTATGAAAAGAGTTGGAATTTATACATTCATACTCCAATGAGTAATATTGTCAATTAGGGAGATAACTGAAAAATAGAATGACAGAAACAATCAACAAACAAGAGCATTGCCTTAACGCTGTCTCTATCTCATCACTTGCCGGATCAAGCTTCAGTGCTTCCAGGAAAGCTTTAGCTGCTCCTTTGTAATCCTGGGCATAGAGATAAAAAAGCGTGAAATACAATATAAAAGTGGAGGGAGTAGGTTTTACCATGAGGCTAAATTTGATGCAGCTGCTACACTGCCTAGTATACCTTCAGCAAGCTGAGAGCTGCACCCTCACGGTACCATGCTTTTGGCCATCGAGGACGCATGGCTTTGCATTGTTGAGCATCTAACAGACCAAGCTTTCCATCTCCCAGCCGCAACCAGCATAAGCTTCTGTTGGAAAACAAGGTAGCATCAAGTGGATCTTTGAGCAATGCCTGCATTAGTAATCAGAATTGTGCAGGGTCTTAGTTTCTCAGGATTTGCAGACACAGGACAAATCAATATAACATGCTTTTAACTTGTGTACATTAGTTAAATAACTAATAACTAATGTGGGCAGAGCGTAAATAATTAAGCTTGCCATCTGAATTTACCAAAACACGGATCACTCAAGGCTAAGCTAATAGTCAATTGTATTTATGGAGTAGAGAGCATCTAATTGTACTTATGAAAGATATTTAATTGTATACTGCAACTTATCACAATTAAAGATGTCAACATATATTATTCGTAAAAAAAAGGATGTCAACATATATATACATTGTAGGCTATAGGGTGGCTAGCATATCTTATCAATAATATATCCAGATGATAATTTATCATGCAACATTTTTAATGTTTCAAACAAGTATACCATGTAACATTTAAATTGTATCAAACTAGTATATATTTCAGATTGGCTTGTGTGTTCACCATGTCATATAAGTGGGTTGCTGCAAGGTAGTCCCCTTTTGCAAATGCTTCATTTCCTCGTGATTTTGCACCAGCTATGATATGCTCTTTATCCTAAAGAAGTAAAGATGATATCCAAATTCAAAAATATGAAAAAAACTTCAAGGCCACGCACAATGCATGTCACGCTGAAAAAATCAGTAAAGCAGTTAAATATATACCATAGGCTTGAAGGACGTAGATGAGATAGTACCAATTATCCCATCAACACTCCAATTTGGCAGAGATGTAATTGGTTTTGTCCGAGGAAAAGAATTTGAACAAGGTCACATAGCCTCTTTTTGCTGCATACATGATTGCAATTTTCCCATTCTGCATTGTAAAGTCAAAAAGGAGGTAACACACTGCACTGTGAACATGATAATTGAAGTCATTAATGTTCCCATGAGATGTGCCAGGAAAACATATATATCTTAGAAATTCAACAAAATCAAAAAAAAAAGAGAAGATATAATGCACTTTTGACCTCAACAAACCTGGGTAACACACTTCCCACAACGCACTCTGTAATCACGATGCTCTGTGTCGATTGACACATCAACAATCAATATAATGCACTTTTGACCTCAAGAACCTTGGTTTTATATTGCTACCCAGCTATCAGATATAAAACTATACAGCATGGTGCAAGCAATCAATCCTTACAGCAATATAAAAACAAAAGGCAAAAACAGAGTTAAGCCCATATATAGTTACCTCATCAGAAATGTTTGGGTCAGCTCCAGCCTCTAGCAAGAACCTGACAATGTCAGCTAAGCCACAACGAACTGCCATTATTAAAGCAGTTGTTCCATAGGGATTTTTTAAATTCACATCAGCACCAGCCTGTAGAATCACAATGCAGCATTGAGGTAACTCTAGAGCGGTTTCCAACGTGTAACCACGATGGCAAGTTTAGGCATAGCCAATTGTAAGCAACTAAGCATCACCATCCAACCAACAAGTTTTCATTGAAAAACCAAGTAAATACAAGCAGAGAAATCGAGCATAAGATATATAAGAGATATAGCAAAAAGTTTACATGAATAAGAAATTGTACATCAACTAATAGCTCCATGCATTTCAGGGAGCCTGCACCACATGCCATTGTGAGTGGTGAAATCATGTTATGAGCAACTCTATTGGGCTGCAAATGGAAACAAGATCACAGTTACAGACTTGTATTCGTCAGAATGCATGCCAGATCATGAAAAATGAACTACAAAAATAAGAAGTGCAAATAAGAAATCCCTGGAAGATTATGTATGAACCTAACCAATTTTTTATAGCTTCCAGTGCAACAAGGCCACCACCTTAGAAGAAGTATAACAACTTACATCAGCGCCATGCTCTAGCAGGACTTTCACAGCCTGATCGTGGCCTTTCCCTGCAGCCAAGTGCAGTGGCGATGCACGACGATGGTTCAGGGCATCCACATCAACACCCCTGTACAACAACAGTCTGATAGCTTCGTAGTGCCCTGGAGGAACGTAACGCATACTCGTCAAACACAGTAAGGTCCTCTAGGCCAAGGCCATCCATAAAAGAGAGGAACGTAACGCACCCAGATTGGCCGCATAGTGCAGCGGCGTGGTGCCCTCGTCGTCAGCCATTGCTGGGTCGCCGCCGTGGTCGAGGAGGTACCTCGGGACGCCCACCTTTCCCCGGACGCAGCATGGGCGACCGACGTCACGCCTAGAAGATATAGAAAAGCAATCTCTAATGAATAACAGGCTGACTGCACACCTGCACTTTCACGCCGACAAGTCCATGTGCAAGATTCTTCATTCAACAACGTGGCGCTCACCATCTTTGGTGGTGTAGTTGACATCGAGCCCTGATTCCTCCACCAGGAACCTGCAGACCTCAAGGTGGCCCATGGCCGTCGCGAAGTGCAGCGCGTTCAGCCCCTCGTCATCGTCCTTGGCTTCCCGCAGGTCCGTCTGGTGCGCCATTTCTAAAAGAAGAGGGGAGATTTGTTTATAACGACAAGTTAGGGTTGCGTGTGAGCAGAGAGCACAAAGGTAATGGCGTGGCGGCGGGCGGTAATAGCTTATGCTTGAGGAGGCCGAGGTCGCCGTTGATGGCCGCCTTGAGGATGGCATGGTCAGAGGGACGAAGGGCCATGGCGCCGGTCTTACAGTATGCAGCTAGCAAGGGCCTTCAGACTTCTGCGAGGCTCTGGAAGGCACTTTGGCGAGTGCACGACCAGACTCATAGTACATTCTGGAGATGAGAGGAAGAAAACGAAGCGAGGGTGCGTCGGTACTGCTGCCAACGGCAGAGAGGGTGTCTTGGTACTGCTGCCAACGACGGAGAGGGCGCTGGTTATTGATGGTGCTCGGGAGACTCGAGGAGACGTGGACGAGTCCACATTTGCTGTGGAGAAAGAGTAAAGGTGAATTCAAAGCCAAATCGCACACACAAGGGTTACTGTTCACACCAGGAGAATGGAGAATGCAAATCATTTTTTTAGTCAAATATACTGGCGGTACATAAGCTTTATAAGAGATGATGTTATTTTTTATTTTTAGGTTTTAAATTAGTCACAAGTTCTGGTATTAGAACATCTTCTCGGCCATTTTTTTAAAGCTCACTCCCTAAAACATTATTTTTTGCGAATAAACCTAAAACATTATTTGAAAATTCATTTATATAAAATCCATTTTCTATATCTTTTGTAGGCCACAAGGTGGTGGTAGATGTGTTTCTTCGAAGGTGGTGACCACCGGTTGCATGCAGGGCTGATCTACAAAGCCTCCATGCGTGGCGACCAACGCTCTCCCGCCTTCGCCTTCGTCTGGAAGCACTTTGCACCTCCCAAGGTCAAGCTCTTCGGTTGGCTGCTCACTCAGGATCGCCTCAACAGCCGAAGCAACCTGGCACACAAGAACATCATAGACGATGCCACGTGCGCCATCTGCGGAGCAGGGGAGGAGACAGCCGACCACATCTTCTCCCAATGCCCCTTCGTGCAAAGCTTCTGGGTGCACATTGGATGGCTCCCAGCCAACATCGCCATGGTGAAGCAAATATGGGAATCCACCCCGCCGCCCTCTGTGTCGAAACAGAACCTCCACCCTCTTCTCCTCTTGCTTTGCTGGGAAATTTGGAAGCACAGGAACAGCGTGGTCTTCAATACTCTCCCCCCAGCGTCGATCGCCTCACAGCAGCATGCCGAGAACAAGTGAAAGCCTGGTGCTGTCGCATCCCGAAGAAATGTGTGGACCAAAGGCAAAATTGGAGTTCGTTTGTGTTGATGTAATCTGTAGCTCTTCCCTGCTGTTGTAATCGGACTCTGTAAACGTGAAAGGCTTTGCCTTCCACCAACTGAGCTACGGCTCAGGTACCTGTGGAATGGAAATGCAGGTGGGGATCGTTTTGACCCCCCCCCCCCGAAGTTCTCTCAAAAAAAAGGTGGTGGTAGAGTACTGTAGCATCTCATCTCCTCCAAGCCTGTGTGCTGCTTGTGGTGGCCTTGTACCATCAGGTGACATCGCCTGTTTGGCAGGTCTTTGGCTCCTCTGAAAACAACCCTCTGGCTCTAGCTCAGCTGAAGCCATTTTGAAAAACGTTTGGCAAAATGACTTCTCCTGTTTTTCTAAAATAGATGAAAGATGGCAAATGTTATAATACTCTTGCTTATTATTTTTCAATAGTGTATATAGCTAGTTGAACCCAACCTAGAAAATTTGGTTTTACAAATTTAATTTTTCATACTTCTATGATTTATTGTATCATATTTCCTATCCTCCGGTTGTCTGATTTTGCCAAAATTTTCAGGCGACGTGTTCCTCGTGGGTTGATGCAGCCGGAGCAGAACCTGGACTAGTCACCGTTTGCAAACGCATACATAATACAAATAGTACTGATTCAGCCCACTGCATTGATACGCTTTCTGCCTACGCATATACTGGCATGCCACAAAACATTTGAAAGTTCATTGCAAAAGAAAAACAGTGAAGCATAGCTCTAACTGGTCTCAACAGCAGTTAGTTGTCACTACATATAGGATTTTAATCTGAGATGTCAGTAGGACACGATGCTGCTGTTCAAGGGTTCTGTTCTTCAGAGCAAACAACAATCAAATCCTCAGTGGCCTCCCTGCATGTTGAAAGAATCCAAATAAAGGCCTAAGAATATAGTTTCGCTCTAACTGGTCTCAACAGCAGTTCATTGTCACTACATATTGGATTTTAATCTGAGATGTCAGCAGGACACGATGCAGCTGTTCAAGGGTTCTGTTCTTCAGAGCAAGCAGCAATCAAATCCTCAGTGGCCTCCCTGCATGTTGAAAGAATCCAAATAAAGGCCTAAGAATATAGTTTCTAGAAACAAAGTTATGTGGAAAGGGCTTGATTTCTATATGTTCATACTCCAATGAAAAATATTGTAAATTAGGGGGATAACTGAAAAGTAGCATTAAATAGAAACAATCAAACTAGAGCATTGCCTTAACGCTGTCTTTATCTCATCACTTGCCGGATCAAGCTTCAGTGCTTGCAGAAAAGCATTAGCTGCTCCTTCGTAGTCCTGGGCACAGAGATACAAAAGAGTGTGTGAGATACAATAATATAGAAGTGGAGGGAGTAGGTTTGATTGTGAGGCTAAATTTGATGCAGCAGCTGCACTGCCTAGTATATACCTTCAGCAAGCTGAGAGCTGCACCCTCACGGTACCATGCCTTTGGCCACCAAGGACGCATGGCTTTGCATCGCTGAGCATCTAACAGAGCAAGTTTTCTATCTCCTAGCCGCAACCAGCATAAGCTTCTGTTGGAAAACAAGGTAGCATCAAGTGGATCTTTGAGCAATGCCTGCATTAGTAATCAGCAATGTGCGGGGCCTTAGTTTCTCAGTATTTGTAGACACAGGAAAAAGCAACATAACATGCATGCTTTGTGTACATTAGTTAAATGTCTAACGTGAGCAAAGCACAAAAAATTAAGGTTGCCATCTCAATTTACCAAAACCATGTTTCACTCAAAAGATAAACTAAGAGTCAATGATATTTATTTATGAAAAGGAAAGTAATTGTACTGCAACTTATGAAAGGGATACAGAGATGTGAACATAATATGCGATGGGCTAGCCTATCGCATCAAAGATATATCCAGATAATAATCTATTATGCAACATTTTTATTGTTTCAAACAAGTATATATTTCAAATTGGAATGAGTATTCACCATCTCATATAAGCGGGTTGCTGCAAGGTAATCCCCTTTGGCAAATGCCTCATTTCCTCGTGGTTTTGCACCCGCTATGATATGCTCTTTATCCTTCACATAATATCCAAATTCAAAAATATGAAAATTAAATTAAGGCCCTGCAATACATGTTACACTGAAAAAATCAATAAACCAATTAAATATATACCATAGACTTGAAGGGCGTAGATGTCATAGTATCAATTATCCCATCAACACTCCAATTGGGCAGAGATGTAATTGGTTTTGTCTGAGGAAGAAGAATTTGAACAAGGTCACGTAGTCTCATATTTGCTGCATACATTATTGCAGTTTTCCCACTCTGCATTGGAAAGACAAAAAAGGAGGTAACACACTGCATATGAAACATGATATTTGAAGTTATTTATTCTCATGAGATGTGCCAGAAAAGAGATAAAACTTAGAAATTCAACAAAAACAAAAAAAAATATATATTGTGAATGGGTCTTATCCTAGTGGTCATATGAGCCTTAGAAGCACCACAGGTCCTGGGAGAGAATTCAAATAAGCCAACACCCCTGAGTTTCAACTTAAACTTGCAAAGTCATAATCTAGATTAATGAAATCAGGACATTTTGATTAACAAGGTTTTAACAAGATGCGTATTAAAGAAACACGGAGGTGACAACTATGAATACGGACTGAGAGGCATATAGACAATAATTGGTAATAGAAGTTTATCACAACCAAATTGAGATTACAAAGTATATATCTATATGGCTATTTTGTTAGAAAATGAAAGAGAGATAAAAACATAAGCAATTTTGATTAGACGTAGGTCCTAACTTTATCCACAAACTTCCAATACTTATGTGTGCCATAAGATTCTATCCCATGTAGGTGAGCACAATTGATGGACTAGTGGTATCAAACTATTCAAGATGTTTTTCTATGACAAAACATCAGAAAAGAATGCAAGAAAGTGAGACATCTCTAAATATAATGTACATGCATGAAAGTAAGGCATCTCTGAATATATTCATATGGTAGTAACAATAATCCTCTATATTGTTAAGAAAATATAGTTGGATCTGTAGGAAAGAGAGAAAAAATACTCCCTCTTGTTTCTAGTTAGAAAAACAAGTGCGGGAAATTAAATCATACTAGGTACAGCTTACCTAAACTAACATTCAATAGTAGAACATCAAATGTCTACTCTGGACACGGTTCTCATTTGCAAAATCTACACAATCCAAGAACATCTTCTTACCAGATGACTGAAGTCTGAATGAGTGAATTCTGAAACAAATCCCCAAAACACACTCGATCTATAATCACGATGCTCTGTGTCGAACGACACATCAACAATCTATATAATGCACTTTTGACCTCAAGAAACCTTTGATTTTATATTGCTACCCAGCTATTAGATATAAAACTATACAGCAGGGTGCAAGCAATTAAACCTTACAGCAATGTAAAAACAAAAGGCAAGAGCACAGTTAAGCCCATAGTTACCTCATCAGGAATGTTAGGGTCAGCTCCAGCCTCTAGCAAGAACATGACAATGTCAGCTAAGCTGCCATGAACTGCCATTATTAAAGTAGTTGTTCCATAGGGATTTTTCAAATTCACATCAGCACCAGCCTGTAGAATCACATTGCAGCATTGAGGTAACGACTCTAGAGCGGTTTCCAACATATAGCCACGATGGCAAGTTTAGGCATAGCCAATTGTAAGCATCACATTCCAGCCAACAAGTTTTCATTTAGAATCAAGTAAATACAAGCAGAGGAATCAAACATAAGATAAGAGAGATAGTAAAAAGTTTAAATGAATAGGTAATTGTACCTCAGCTAATAGCTTCACACATTTCAGGGAGCCTACATTGCATGCCGATAGGAGTGGTGAAATTATATTATGAGCAACTCTATTGGGCTGCAAAGGGACTTACAGTACTAGTAAGAATGCATGGCAGATCATGAAAAAATGAATAAAAAAATATGAGGTGTCCACTGTCCACCAAGTACTCTGCTGGACATCATAAAGTGCAAAGATGGAATCCATGGAAGATTATATATGATCCTATCCAATTTTATAGTTATTTTAAAGGTTCGGTTAAACCGGCTTTAGCCGGATCTTTCAAAACAAAATATAAAATTGGATAGGTTCATATAACCTATCCAATTTTATAGTTTCCACTTTCAAGTGCAACACAAGGCCACAGTAGACGAAGAAGTATAACAACTTACATCAGCGCCATGTTCTAGCAGGATTTTCACAGCCTGATCATGGTCTTTATCTACAGCCAACAGCAGTGGTGATGCACAACGGCAGTTGAGGGCATCAACATCAACACCCCTGGACAACAGCAGTCTTACAGCTTCGTAGTGCCCTGGAGAAACGCAAAGCAAGTCCACTAAGAGGGAGGAATGTAACGCACCAAGCTCAGCTGCGTAGTGCAGCGGCGTGCCGTCCGTAGCATCGGGCAGTGCTGGGTCGCCGCCATGGTCGAGAAGGTACCTCAGGACGCCAACCCTTTCCATGACCGTGGCGTAGATGACCGGCGTCATGCCTAGAAGATATATTAGAAAGCAATCTCTCATGAGTGAGAGAGACAACACAAAATATTTTCGCACGAACAATTAGACGCACACGATTTTTTAGCAAGGAAGCCTGTGCTCACCATCTGCTGTGGTGCAGTTGACATCGAGCCCTCGCGAATATGTTAGTGTGCCCCGGTACTGTGTACCCCGTCATCCATACCGGTCGTTTTGTTGGAGATTCGTGCGCATGATGCATATTAAAGATGGATGTCTGGATGAAGGATTTCATTATGGGGACGAGGAATGGAGTCTGCTTGCCGACCTGCGAATAGTACCGTTGTGCCTTTAATGCTGCTGCTGTGCCTGTCCCATTGCTACAGTGCCCTTGCCCATACGTGTCTCGTATCTTCTTCCCGTTCTTCAGGAGGGTGTTGATATTTGTCAACTTGCTTTTCAAAATCAAAGTGCGTCGTTCTTTTTGGGGGCGCTCTTATCGCTTAGGGTTTGTTGCTGTTGAATCTTGTGTTTTCTGGATGATGAGCTGTGGTAAGAGGATGAGAGGGGCGGCTGGAGTTACTGGACGTTCGGCTGGTGATGGAGAATTGCGGTTGTCGGAGGCGAATTTGGTTGGGCGGCCGCATGAGTCGTGCGAGGTGAGATCTACTTTGCCTGTTTTTTGAAGGTGTATTTTAATTTGAAATCTGATTTGTGTAGATCTGTGTAGATTGGGTGTAGTTTGTGTCTGTTCTTGTGGTGGGTCAAAGTTGGTGAGGTGGTTGGGAGTATATGTTGTGCGTAGTTACGGTTGATTGTTGTGGTAGTTTGGGGTTCACGTTCTACTTTCAATTTGTAGATGTTGGTGTGATTGTTTTATGTGTGCTTTACGAATGTGGAGTTGGACAGTTTGTTGATGATGGAGAGAATATGCTTTTCATGTTGTTTCATTTGATTATAGTTATACTTATGTTGGTGCTGTATTGTTCTTACTAGTGGTACTATGTTTTCTTCTTTATGTCAGAATCATGGAGATGTTGTTGAGGGTAAAGCAGAGTGTGGTTCGTTTGCCTCGAGGTGCTCTATAAAATTGATTCATGATGTTGTTGCCAAATTTGATGTAGCAAAGGTAGAACTTGTAAGGTCTACTGGGTTTGATGGCTTGTTGCAGTTTCCTCCTATGAAACAGATTAACAGGAAGTTTGCACAGTGGCTTATGGGGATGGTTGATGAGAGATTGCAAACTCTGGTTATTCGTGATCATATTAACATAAAGTTCAGCAAGGAAGATGTGGGATTGGTGTTTGGTATACCTTGTTCGGGAATGAGAATTCTGGAGCAGTCAGTGTCATGCCGTGATGCAAAAGAGAAAGTGCTGCATCAGTACCTTGGTTTGGAGTTTAAAGAGAATCATAGCATCAAATTGTTGCAGCAAGTGCTTGAAGAGAAGTTTGCTTATCCCATGTTGAAGGCACAGGAGGATTCTTTTAGGGTTGCATTTGTGGTGTTTGTTGTGTCTGTTTTGTTTTCGCCTTCGGCAAAATTTGACTATGCATTTGTAGACTATTGGAAAGCGTTGGAAGATCCTTCAATGATTTCAGCTTGATTGGGGAGAGTATGTTATTGTGAAGTTGTTGGAAGGTGTGTGCAAGGTGAAGCAGGATATAGCTAGTAGTATCAAATTTCCTAATATCACGGGCTGTGCTCTGTTCTTGCGGGTGTGTTTGTGTGTTATATTTTGAAGTACATGTAGAGTGGTTCTAAACCGTTGGAGGATGTGAAGTTATAGAATGGATGGATTGACATCTGCTTTCTTTATTTGATCTTGTGCAGGTTTTCTATTTGGATAGCGTAGACCTTGGTGAATTGTCTATGGATCATAGTACGTTGCCTAGGATACAGAAATTCCCTTATGATGTGATTCGTTCAATGATAAGTGCAGATCTCAACTTCTTGGCGTATGAGAGGGGTCGTTATAATTGTGGTCGTACTGAGGTATGTTTTGTGTATGCTTGTTTTTGGATGTTTTTGTAATTTAGCTATGTTGAGTTGGGTTGTGGTTTGTTTGGTGATGTTTTGTAGCTTCGGTGTTCTGTACAAGTATGCTATAGTTGGGCTTCCCTTGTGGAAGTTGAATCGATGACTCCGTGCTTGCACGTTTGTTGGCAATTTGGGAAACTTCGGTTGCTATGGTCCGTCTCGTTGAAAATACCGCTGGAGGTAAGTGACGTAGTAATTACACTGTCCTTTTTTGTCAAGGTATAGTTATGATGATGACATGCTGTGACATTTTTGGTGTAGGCCTTGGACCGTTGTTTGTTGCAGCTGCTGATTTTCAAGATCAAGTCAATTCGGGCCTTTCTTTGCGTGGAATTCATATTCTAAAGATTATGAGTGTGCTTGTATCAGTTATGATACCGTATGTCAATGGATTCAATTATGAATTTAGTGTTGACAGGGTTATCGCTGGAGGTTAGTTTGTTATGTCTCGCTTTGTGTGCTCAGTATATTTTCAATGTCTTTTCCAATGTTGTAATGTGGTCTTTGTTTGTAGGTGTTCGTTCATCAACAGGATTGGATGTTCCATTGCCCGACGTAATAAGATTGTTATCTATACCGTTGTTAGTGCTTCGCATTGCCTTGAGGGTTGATACGCCCTCTCGTCGAGTTAAATGAAAGTCGGGTGTCATGGAGTACTGAAGGTTCTGCGTCTTCGAAGTCGTCTGATTCATGTCCTTCTAGTACTGATTCAAACGTGCTGAAGCATAATGTTATTGGTGACATGGTTCATAGGTCGTTGAATAATGCTTTTGAATCTCTTGATTCGATGCCTCATAATCTGAATCTAGATGTACGTGTTGCAAGTGTGATGTCACAGTTTTATGCTGTTGCACGCGGTATTCAGTGCCCTTATGGTTTTGATCTTAACACTTGTGCTTGTGATGAGATGCATAGGATCGTGGTTATGTTGTGCCATGTTCAATTCCTGGTGTTGAGCCTCCGTCTCCATGTGATCTTGGGTTCGAGTGGATTGTTTGGGATGAAGATGGGAGTGTAGATATGGAGAGTCTTACTTGGTTTTGCTTGCTGAGGAATTGTAAGTTTTCAAATCTAGGTGTTATTTTATTATTTATCTATTTTGCTTTTATTATTCTCGGGGAGGTTTGTTTGATGGTACAGTTATTTTTATTTTCTCGACATGTTTGTTGGTATTTATGTTTTCATTGCAGTCCAATTATCCTACATGCAATTCCAAAATGTATTCGTGTGTCTCGCGCGTGCATTTTGTTCCCAGTTTCTAGGTCGTTCGAAATGGAGATGGATTTTTTTGATGCAACTATACGTGTGTTGAAACAAGTGGATGATGATTTGTACGAGAGCTTTGGGAATGTGCGTTGGCGGCATTTCTTTGAATCAGACTTCATGGTACGGTGCTAAATTGGGATGAAGTTGTTTTTGAGTTGGCTGCTGTAAAAGTTATTTAGATTTCTACTTTCCTGGGTTCAATAATGGTTATTAGTTTCGGGGTATTGTGTTTGCCTATTAATGTTGATTTGTATGGCTATGTTATTCTATTGTACACAAAATTTCCAGCTTTTTAATGATTTGTGTTGGTTTGGTGTGTTTATGTTTATGTTCACTCGATGTCTTTGTGGTACTGCGCTATGTTATTTGTAGGTGCAAATAATGTCCGATAATGGAGTTGGTTGTCGGGCGAATATGTTGTCCTGTTTGCAAGGCAGTAGAACTTCCTACGACATAACTAGTTGCAAACTTGTACGTATTGACATAGTCATGTTATTGTTCCTATGTAATATTTGTAGTGATTTGTAAATTGTGTACTAATGGGTCCCTGAAAGCATCTAGGCCCCTTGATGTGGGTTTCGATGATTGATGACAATATAGATTACTATGACTAACGTGTGTTTTGCAGAAACAATGTGAGTTAGGTCATGGTAATGGAATCTCAGGCAATTTAGTTGGCATGCCCTCTTAGCGATGGAAATCGTTTCAGTTTTCAAAGGTTGGACGACAAGGTTAAGGACGGTTAGTTCCGATTGTCGAAGGTGTTGAGAGACATCGGATTAGTCGTTAGGACTTTGTTTTCTTCTTTGTCCGTACTATTAAGGGGGGTGCAAATGGGTAGCTTGACCTAGCTGAGTCTCGGGTTTAGGTGTGGTGCACACTGGTGAAATCTTAGCGCTAGGAAGTTACGTATAAGCCCTGAGAGTTGTTGAAGTCGTCGCCGTTTTCAAAGGATCGCGTATCAAGTGGAAACGGGAGATTCAACAGCGCGGACGCGCCGGCCCGTGGGCGCGGACGCGTCCGGCGCACGGTGAAGTCGTCCTTGGTCTCGCCTTGAGCGGCGGACGCGTGGCCCCGCGTCCGGCGTGCGCCGGACGCGGACCGAGAGTTTCGGAATCGGGCTCGCAGGTCGCTTGCGCAGGGCCGGACGCGCGCCGGACGCAGCGCCGGACGCGCCCGGAGCTCGTGACCGTAGCCCAACGGCTAGGGTGCCGTTTGAATTCCACAAAGCGCCGGACGCTGTCCGGCGGTGAGCGGCCGGACGCGTCCGGCGCTCACGTCCGAGCCGAAATCGAGGTAACGGTTGGATTTTGGCTCTTAGCTATAAATACAACCCCACCCTCTACATTTCGGCTCTCTTGCTCATTTGTTCACCGAGAAACACTTTGTGAGAGTAAGAGAGTTGCAAGAGCCTCATGACTTGAAGAGATTTGAGAATCCATGAGTTCATGAGCAATCGAGAGTAGCTAGTGTGCATCCACTCTTCTCCCTAGGCTTTGCGAGGTCAAGTGAGAGTTTGTGCTTGTTACTCTTGGTGATCGCCATCACCTAGACGGCTTGGTGGTGATTGGAGCTTGGTGATCATCCGGCGGTGCTTGTGGATGACCCAACTCATCTTGTGAGCGGTTCTTGGCGATTCACCGCGTCGGAGCGACGAAGAATCAGCCCTAGAGAGCACTTGGTCCTTGCGAGGATCAAGGGGAGCTACACCCTTGCGCGTGTGCTCCAACGAGGACTAGTGGAGAGTGGCGACTCTCCGATACCTCGGGAAAAAGATCGCCGTGTTCCTTGTCCCTTTACTTTCCGCATTTACTTTCTAGCACTTACATTCTCGCAATTACTTTCATAGAATTGCCATGCTAGAATAGGATTGGAACTTAGGGTGCAAAACTTTAGTTGATCGATTGTCTAGGAACACACATAGGCACCGAGGGGTGAATCATGGACTAGTAGGTTTAATTCCGCAATAATTTTTAGAATTAGCCCAATTCACCCCCCTCTTGGGCATCTTGATCCTTTCAAGTGGTATCGAGCCGGTTTGCTCTAAATTAGGCTTAACCGCCTAGAGTAAAGATGTCCCATGGGGATGGACCTCCTCCCATGTTCGAGGGAGACGATTTTCCTTATTGGAAAATTCGCATGGAAGCACATTTAGAAGCGATAGATGTTGGATGCTTCCGTGCCGCTTCTCAAGGACTCCCAAAACCCAAGGATTCCACTAGCCTTGTCGGTGAAGAGGCTAACTATGAGAAGTGGAATGCAAAGGCAAGGAACGCTATATTCCGCGGTCTTTGCAAGGATGTGTTCAATCGCGTTAGGAACCACAAGGACGCCCATGCACTATGGTCCGACCTTTGTGCGCTCCATGAGGGAACTAAGAGTGAGCGTGAGGAACGCTATCATCTTGTTATGCGCAAGTTAAATTCTTTTGAGATGAAAGCTAATGAAAGTGCTAATGAGATGTATTCCCGTTTGAACACTATTGTAGAGGAACTCAATGGGCTTGGACTTAATCAAATGTCGCCATCCGATGTTGCAAGAAAGATCCTATGTGTCCTCCCCATTGAGAAATATGGGCACATTGTCACCGTGCTTCACCAAGGTGATCTTTCCAATGCTACACCGACTCAAATATTGGGAAAGATCAATGCTCATGAGATGTACATGCATCTCACCCCCGAGGATGGCTCATCATCCAAGAAGAAAGATTTGGCCCTCAATGCAAGTCACTCAAGAAAAGGCAAGGCCAAGGCAACTCATGATGATTCTAGTGATGCTGAAATTGATGATGTGAGTCTTGCTCTCATGGTGAAGAAGACCACCAAGATGTTGAAGAAGCTCAACAAAAATGGTGTCAAGTTTGATGGCAAGAAGAAGAAATTCTTCACAAGTAGCAAAAGGAAGCCCATCTCCGAAATGGAGTGCTTCAATTGCCGCAAGACGGACATCTAGCTCATCAATGTCCGGAGCCTCCAAGAGACAAAAGGTACAAGAAGAAGAAGGGCAAGGACAAGAAGGATGACTCAAGTGATGATGAAGAAAAAGAAAAGAAGAAGAAAGACAAGCATCATAAGAAGAAGGAAGAAAAGAAAGAGTATCACAAGAAGAAGGATGGCAAGGCATATATTGTTGGTGATTGGCTCACCGATATTGAATCCTCTTGTGGGTCATCCGATGAGGAAAGTGATGATGAAGGTGTTGCTGCTATTGGCATTGGATCTTCACCACCTCCACAAATCTTGCCATCATCATCTACTCCATCCCACTTTTGCCTTATGGCTAAAAGTGAAAAGAAGGTACATTCCAAACATGGTGATAGTGATGATAGTGGTAGTGAAAGTGATAGTGATGATGAGTATGAGTCACCTACCTATGATGAGCTTGTCAAATTGCTTAGAAAGTACTCAAAACCATCATTAAGACTAGAGGAAGATGTGATGAGCTTGATAGTGAAAATACTTCTCTTCTAGAAAAGATGGAAGCTATGCGTAGAAAACTAATGATGAGCTTAGAGATCAAAATGAAATCATGTCTTCTAAACTCAAGGAACTCAAAGCTTCTTCAAAAGAGCTTAAAGTTGAAAATGAGAACCTTGAGAAGAAGCATGATGAGCTCAAATCTAGTTATAGCTCTCTAAAAGAGGAGTACACAACTATTAAAGTTGATCATGGGAATCTAGCGATGGCTTATGAGCTTCTTGCCGAAACACATGAGGCTACTAACAATGTTGCTAAGAATGATGTAGCTACATCATGTGATGAGATCATTGAGCAAAGTACTAGCAAAGCAAAGGCAAGTCGTGGTGGTGACGAGAATTATGATGACTATGTCAAGATAAAGAATGAAAATGAAAAGCTCAAGAAGGATCTTGAACAAGCAAAGATCAGTCACACCGTCACTATTGAAGATGAAGGACTAGCACTTGAGAATGAAAAGCTCAAAGAAGAGAACAAAAGGCTCCACTTTGAGATGTCATGCTTAAAGCAATCAACAAATGAGTCACTTCTAGAAGAGAACAAGAAGCTCAAGCAAGAGAAAGAACACCTCAAGATTGGATTGAGCAAGTTTGCAAAAGGAAAGTCACTTCAAAGTGAGCTCTTGATGAACACCGTAATGAAGACCGATAGAAGTGGCATTGGTTTCAAGTCACATCAAGAGAAGCAACATCAAGCAAAGCAAGCAAGTCAACAAAAGCAAAAGCCAAAGCCAAAGCCAAAGAGATGTTTTGAGTGTGGACAAGAAGGTCACTTTGCTCATGAATGTGAAACTCCACCACCACAACCCTTGCCCAAGCATGCTAGACCCTTTGCATACAATGCTCATTATGTGGTTAGAAAGGATTCAAAAGGACAAGTGAATGTCACCTTCTTAGGTCCCCCCAATAAGAATAGGCCTAAGCAAATTTGGGTTGCAAAGTCTTTAGTAGAGAAAGTCAAGGGCCCTCAACAAGTTTGGGTCCCTAAACCTCAAGCTTGATCTCTTGTGTGTAGGTGAACTACGGGACCGGTGGAAGTCATTGGGTTATTGATAGTGGCTGCACTCAACATATGACCGGTGAACCTCGTATGTTTGCCTCACTAGATGAAGGGGAGCAAAATCAAGATAGAATCACATTTGGTGATAATTCAAAGGGCAAAGTCAAGGGTTTGGGCAAAGTTGCAATATCAAATGATCACTCTTTGTCAAATGTGCTTTATGTTAAACCTTTGAGCTTCAACTTGCTGTCAGTGGGTCAATTGTGTGATCTTGGATTCAAATGCTTGTTTGATGAGAATGAAGTGATAGTGTCAAAGAAAGAAGACTCAACCGTGATATTCAAAGGCTTTAGATACAACAATCTCTATCTAGTGGATTTCACCTCGAAGATGCAAATCGAATGTTTGTTTCTTGTCCAAGACTTCACTTGGGTGGTTGTGGCATAGGAGGCTAGCTCATGTTGGGATGAGTACACTCAAGAAGCTTTTGAAGAAAGAGTTAGTGAGGGGCTTGAAAGATGTCAAGTTTGAAAAGGACAAACCTTGTAGTGCATGTCAAGCCGGCAAGCAAGTTGCAAACACTCATCCAACCAAAGCTTTTCTATCAACTTCAAGAGTGCTAGAGTTGCTTTTGCATATGGATCTATTTGGACCAACCACATACAAGAGCCTTGGTGGGAAACTCCATTGTCTAGTGATTGTTGATGACTTCTCAAGATACACATGGACCTTCTTCCTTCATGACAAATCCGAAGCCACCCCTTGCTTCAAGAAGTTTGCAAAGAGAGCTCAAAATGAATTTGATGTCAAGATCAAGAAAATTAGAAGTGACAATGGGAAAGAATTTGACAACACCAACATTGAAGCTTATTGTGATGAAGTTGGGATTAAACATGAAGTCTCATCCACCTACACACCTCAGCAAAATGGCATAGTTGAGAGGAAGAACCGGACCTTGATCACTCTAGCAAGAACAATGCTTGATGAGTACAACACCCCAGAGAATTTGTGGGCTGAAGCTATCAACACAGCATGCTATGCATCAAATCGGTTATATCTTCACAAATTCCATGGCAAGACCCCCTATGAGCTGCTCAATGGGAAGAAGCCGGACGTCTCTTACTTCCGGGTGTTTGGTTGCAAATGCTACATCTACAAGAAAAGGCAACACCTAGGGAAGTTTCAAAGACGTTGTGATATTGGTTTTCTTGTTGGTTACTCATCAAAATCCAAAGCATATCGAGTATTCAACCATGCCACCGGTTTGGTAGAAGAAACATATGATGTGGAGTTTGATGAATCTAACGGCTCCCAAGGAGCAATTGAGAATCTTGATGATGTAGGTGATGAACCATTGAGGGAAGCAATGAAGAACATGCCGGTGGGAGACGTCAAGCCTAAAGAAGATGATGATGAAGTGCAAGTCATTGACAAGCCTTCTTCTTCGTCAAGTGTGCCTCAAGATGACAAAGAAAAAGATGGGATGACCGAACATGAAGACACTCATGTCTCCCATGAACAAAGAGAGGCACAAGCTCAAGATGTTGACGCTCCCCAACCAACTCCTCAAGTGGTTGAAAAGAGAATTCCCAAACTCCATGATCACCCTCAAGATCAAATCATAGGGAGTCCTTCAAGGGGTGTAATGACTCGATCTCAAAGACTTGCTAGTTTTGCTGAACATCACTCGTTTGTTTCTTGTGTTGAACCAAAAGATGTAGGTGAAGCTCTTCAAGATCCGGATTGGGTGAATGCCATGCATGAAGAATTGAACAACTTCACCCGCAACAAGGTTTGGACTCTTGAAGAGCGTCCCAAGAATGCAAGAATTATAGGTACCAAGTGGGTGTTCCGCAACAAGCAAGATGACCAAGGCAATATTGTGAGAAACAAGGCAAGGCTCGTGGCAAAGGGGTTCTCTCAAGTTGAAGGCCTAGATTTTGGAGAGACCTTTGCACCGGTTGCAAGACTTGAAGCCATCCGTATCCTCCTTGCATATGCTTCACACCATGAAATGAAACTATTTCAAATGGATGTGAAGAGTGCATTTCTTAATGGTTTCATTAATGAGCTTGTTTATGTTGATCAACCTCCCGGGTTCGAAGACCCTAGCTGTCCTAACCATGTTTTCAGGTTGTCCAAGGCACTTTATGGGCTCAAGCAAGCTCCTAGAGCATGGTATGAGCGCCTTAGGGACTTCCTCATTGAGAAGGGGTTTACCATCGGGAAGGTTGACACCACACTCTTCACCAAGAAGCTAAATGGGGAGATCTTCATTTGTCAAGTATATGTTGATGATATCATCTTCGGCTCAACAAATGAAGAAGAATGCAAGAAGTTTGGTGACATGATGTCAAAAGAGTTCGAGATGTCTATGATTGGTGAGCTCACCTTCTTTCTTGGTTTTCAAATCAAGCAAATGAAGGAAGGGACCTTCATATCACAAGAGAAGTATACCAAGGACCTCCTCAAGAGGTTTGATATGAAGGATTGCAAGCCAATCAACACTCCTATGGCATCTAATGGGCATCTCGACCTTGATGTGGAAGGTAACTCGTGGATCAAACTCTTTACCGCTCTATGATCGGTAGCTTGTTGTACCTCACTTGCATCTAGGCCCGACATCATGTTCGTGTGTGTATGTGTGCTCGCTTTCAAGCCGATCCTAAGGAAGCTCATTTGAGTGTTGTCAAGAGGATTCTTAGGTACTTGCAGCTCACCCCAAGCATTGGCCTATGGTATCCCAAAGGAGCAAGATTCCAACTTGTTGGCTATTCCGATTCGGATTATGCCGGTTGCAAAATTGATAGAAAAAGCACATCCGGAGGGTGCCATTTGCTTGGGAGGTCACTTGTCTCTTGGTCATCAAAGAAGCGTAACGGTGTTGCTCTATCTACAACAAGCAGTACATAGCAGCAGGGGCTTGTTGTGCACAAATCTTGTACATGAAACAAACCCTTCTTGACTATGGTGTGAATCTTGGTCAAGTGACTCTCTTGTGCGACAATGAGAGTGCAGTGAAGATTGCAAACAACCCGGTTCAACACTCTCGCACAAAGCATATAGATATCCGCCACCACTTTCTTAGTGATCATGTCTCTAAAAAGGATATATCTCTAGAAGGTGTGAGAAGTGAGGATCAATTAGCGGATATCTTCACAAAGCCATTGGATGAATCAACCTTTTGTAGGTTAAGGAATGAGCTCAATATCCTTGACCTAAGCAACTTCACAAGGAAGAGGTGAAAGGTGTTGTCGGTTGCATTGCATTGTTTATAGAGCACGTTTAATTTTCTGTAATGCATATAGGGCTTGTCTAACATGGTTAAGATAACACTCTCCGGAGGTGTGAAGAAGCTTACCCTTGGTTCAAACCTGACAAGCCGCCTAGATTCAAATTTCAGTAATATTATGTGCTTGTGTGTTGCTCTTCGTTTCTTTTCGTTCATCTTTTGAGCAACCTCTGTGTTCGTCCATGAACTGAGAAAGCTTTTGATGCTTCTACTGGTTTGAAAACTCAAGCTCATGGCCACACGTTGTTCCTCGCTCGCGTTTATTGCCTATGTTCGAAAATTATGTGTAGCCTATGGCAAACTATTTTGAAAATTGAGGGTTTGAGAGTGAGGATCTCATATTGACTCCAAACTGTATTTAGTTGCATCTTAAGAAGTTTGGAAATCAATTGGGAGCAGGTGCCGCGAAGAAAAGATTCAATTCAGCTCTTTAAAGAGCGCCGGACGCGCTTCGGAGAATCGGCGGACGCGTCCGGCGCCTTATGAAGATAAGTCGCAGGTGAAGTCAGGAAATCAATACTGGCCGGACGCGTAACAGTGTTTCCTCTGCGTCCGGCGCCCGCGTCTGCTGTGCGTCCGACGGACTCGACTTGGGCTGCCCTTCTGGGAAGTCTCTGTTCGGCGTCCGACGAGCCGCCAGACGCAGCGCGGACGCGTCCGGCGCGATGTGGAAGTGCACGAGTCACTTAATCTGACGTGTGGGGCCGCCTATTCTTTCTCCTTCATTTCGAATCGGCCCGCGGCCCTCTTCTTCCTCCTTCGCATCCGTACGCCGCCGCCGCCCGCTAACCCTAGAACATCGTGCCGCGCCGCCCGCACTGCTCGCACCGCGCCGCCCTTGCTCCACTGCTCCAGCCCTCGTGCATTCGCAGGCCAGCGCCGCCCCATCTAGCCGCCAGTAACCACCGGCGCCGCCATTGACGCCGCCCTCGAGGTCGTCATCTTCTCCGGTGAGCTCAGGCAATCCCGTCCGTGGCTATCTCTCTGTGATTTGGTGCGCCGCTCGGCGTCATATCGATCAAGGGAAGCCTCCTTCTTGGTGAGCCACCACCCTGCCCTCAACCTGCTCGATGAAATGCCAAAGCCCACTTCTATCACTGTATTGATCTTCTCTCGGCCAAATCCTTCATGCAGTGATTCCATATTGTGCTCAAGAGGTGCCCTACGTCGTCATCTTACCTTTTCACAGGAGAGTGTTGTGGTCTAGGTATTAACCATAATCTATCTCATTCTTACCTAGTGCTTTGCTTCTGAATAGGTTTTCACATCTCTAGTCATGCTTATGGTTATATATTCCCTATCTACTCCATTCTTGCAGCGACTCGTGTCATTTGGTTACAGGCAGTGGCAGTTGAACCCTGAGCCAAGCTTGCGGGTATGGTTTGAGGCCAAGCCTCACAAGGCGACAGTTCATCTTCTAGAAACCTGTTTTGATTGATCAAAGACAGTGATTCAACTTGCTTGATCAGTATCAGTATCAATTATGCCAAGGTGCAAGAATTCAGGCAGGGGTTCAGGGGAAGATGATGATCCGCACAGAAGGCCAAATCTTCCTGAGATGATTGAGAAAGCTAAGAGCAAGAAAACGGTGACTATGAGGAAAAGAAAAAGGTTGCCACCTGATTCTCGAGCAGCCCCGACGGTGGCGAGAGCGAAGAGCGTGCCGAGAGGAGAGCTCGCGGGGGTGCGAGGCATTGTGATACAAGAGCCCGGATCGCAGCGGCAAAGACAGAGGCGAGGCGCAGGCTCCCGAGGCGAGGAGACCACTCTTGAGCAGCAGGATCTTTCTCCTTTACGACGGTCCTCCCGTGTCGGGACTCTCCGGCCAGCCCGACGGCTCGGCGTCCACGGGAGTCGGAGTCCCTCTTCGACTCCGCGAGGCGGCCGACGGGGGCCCTTCAGGACCCAGATTGAGTACGAGGAGCCGTTGAAGGCCGGTGCAAAGAAGATACAAAGGCTATCGACGGTGGACATCAACACTGGTTTCTCTTTCTGAGAGAGAGCTGGTGCCCCTTACACGGCTACGCACAAGTCCTTGGTAGAGGCTTACGGGCGAAGTCAAAGATTACCAAGCGAGAGGACAAGTGATAGCCGACACCTTCTCACATGTGTTGGGCCAGCCTTCGGGGAGTATTTGGGTGCACGGCCGGGCATGATTGATCTAATTGGCGGATCCGCGGATATATCCCGAGAATGGGTGTTAGAGTTCTATGCTACACCGTGGATTGCTCCAAATCATTCACTTATTTCATACACCATTCGTGGTCGATGCGTAACTTGTCTAGTGAGGAAGCCGAAACTTCTTGGGGATTTCGTGAGCGGCCCATCAAGCTGCATCACCGTGCTTTCCAGAATTGAGCCACCCCACCGTGCACGGGGAGGAGTAGTGCCACCTCCCGAGATCATGAGAGAGGTCTTTGGACCTAACTTTGGTGCGAGTGGTCGAGCGGGACACCACAGGATGAGCTACGTCTTGCTCGAGTTCTTGATCGATTCGCAGATACACCATTCTTGCTAGGCCCGGTTTCGGTGAACGGGTTCACTAGGCTCCGGCGGTGGGTAGTGTCACATCTTGTGAGAAAGATTCCTTTTGATATCTGGGATTTGATGCTCTGTGATATGGAAGATGTCATCTATGGGAGTTTCAAGCACCACCGCCTGATGCACTATGCTCATTGGATCACCTGGCTCATCTATAGAAATGGTGATCTTCCAGACTCGTTCAGAAAAGAATATGAAGATCCGCTGAATTATGAGGTGTTTGGCTCCTATGATGCTTCACGATTGTCGAATCACCGCAGATGCTCCTCCAGTCATTCCTCGCCATGGAGACCCGATTCTGAGAGACAGAGCGAGCGGGATGCCGAGTGGAGCGGTGGCAGCGAGATGAAGAAGCAGAGCTTGCGTAAGCCGAGGCAAGCCAGGATATGAGATCACTACCTCGACTCGAGGATGATGAGGAGTACTACGTTCCGGTTCGTCCTCCCCCTCGTCAAGCATGATGCAGAGGCAGCGGGCGGTTCGGGAGCAGCCATTGAGTCTTGGCCGGGACTCAGTACTTGACAGCTGGCCGCCAACCAGAGCGTGCCGAGGAGCGGCATGAGATTGCTCTAGCCGAGATTCGAGCTCGCCGGGATGCACAAGATCGGCTACAGCGACAGCAGCACACTCGCAGACTATGACTTTGATTGCTTCACTATTTCAGCAGACGGGTGCCCACAAGTACCTCGGGAATTCTCCCCTCGGCTCCGAGTCGGCCCGGCAGCCAAACTTTGGGAGTAGGACCTTCTCGGGTGCCGATCCACGAGTGCGGGCTTACCGGCTTCGGGCATAGCACCGTCTTCTCCAATAGCGGTTCAGGTGTCCCCCGGTTTTCCACGGATCTCCACCGGCTTCTCACCTGTTGGCTCTCATCTGCTATTCACTCCAGACTCAGGTGCAGCCCATCATCAGGCTTCCTACAGTGCACTCACAGGAGAGGCGACACCTGAGTACATGAGACAGCCTATTCATCATGAGTCGCAACCTCGCGGCGAGCGAGATTCCTCCAAAGGACGTGCACCGGCACATCGGGCACTATACCTTCCTCGGTGGCTTCTACGAGGATCCTCTTCCTACTGCGAGGCGTACCACGTGTGGCTCCTACTCTTCCACTTGCTGCTGCCCGAGCCACGGGTTCGGCCCGGAGATAGCTCCGATCCACGGTGCCGACCACGGAGACGGCGACCGTCACGGTGTCGGTTGAGCGGAGACCCGCACCGCTTCACGCCGGCGTCACGGCCCGGAGGGTCGGCGAGGCTCCTGTCACTCGGTCAGCGAGCTCGGGACGACAGCCCGATGACACTTCAGCGTTCGTCATTGCTCCTCATGCTCGTGAGACCGGCTCGTCTGCTCCTTCTACCCCTCAGCCTTAGGTTTTGGTCCTTGATGCCAAAGGGGGAGAGTTGGGAGTATGTAGGGAGTATGTAGACTTAGGGGGAGCTCTTAGCTTGGGATTTGGTTCTTTTGATTGATACATTCGTATGCATCATGTTTACTTTATGCATTGTTTGGTACATGTGAGGTACTTTCAGTCGCAGTGACATATGCTCTTCGGTTTGGTATCACCTTTTATGTCACCTGGCTCTTTGCTCATATGTGCTTGGCTTCCGCGTTTTACTCTGATTCCATATGAGCTATGCTTTTGTCTTGTGCTAACTCATTTTTGCAGATTATATGTGCAAAGATCTTTTGGCTTGATGTCACATGAGTCATTCTAATCTTTGCTCTTATTGTCAAAGGCTCATGTGAACCAAGCATGCTTGAAAACCTCAACTAAACTCTTCATACTCCAGAGGTTGTCATCAATCACCAAAAAGGGGGAGATTGAAAGCATCTAGGCCCCTTGATGTGGGTTTCGATGATTGATGACAATATAGATTACTATGACTAACGTGTGTTTTGCAGAAACAATGTGAGTTAGGTCATGGTAATGGAATCTCAGGCAATTTAGTTGGCATGCCCTCTTAGCGACGGAAATCGTTTCGGTTTTCAAAGGTTGGACGACAAGGTTAAGGACGGTTAGTTCCGATTGTCGAAGGTGTTGAGAGACATCGGATTAGTCGTTAGGACTTTGTTTTCTTCTTTGGCCGTACTATTAAGGGGGGTGCAAATGGGTAGCTTGACCTAGCCGAGTCTCGGGTTTAGGTGTGGTGCACACCGGTGAAATCTTAGCGCTAGGAAGTTACGTATAAGCCACGAGAGTTGTTGAAGTCGTCGCCGTTTTCAAAGGATCGCGTATCAAGTGGAAACGGGAGATTCAACAGCGCCGACGCGCCGGCCGTGGGCGCCGGGACGCGTCCGGCGCACGGTGAAGTCGTCCTTGGTCTCGCCTTGAGCGGCGGACGCGTGGCCTGGCGTCCGGCGTGCGCCCGGACGCGGACCGAAGAGTTTTTCAGGAATCGGTCTCGCAGCCGGGCCGGCCGGACGCAGCGCCGGGACGCGTCCGGAGCTCGCATCGTAGCCCAACGGCTAGGGTGCCGTTTGAATTCCACAAAGCGCCGGACGCGTCCGGCGGTGAGCGGCCGGACGCGTCCGGCGCTCACGTCTGAGCTGAAATCGAGGTAACGGTTGGATTTTGGCTCTTAGCTATAAATACAACCCCACCCTCTACATTTCGGCTCTCTTGCTCATTTGTTTAGCTGAGAAACACTTTGTGAGAGTAAGAGAGTTGCAAGAGCCTCATGACTTGAAGAGATTTGAGAATCCATGAGTTCATGAGCAATCGAGAGTAGCTAGTGTGCATCCACTCTTCTCCCTAGGCTTTGCGAGGTCAAGTGAGAGTTTGTGCTTGTTACTCTTGGTGATCGCCATCACCTAGACGGCTTGGTGGTGATTGGAGCTTGGTGATCATCCGGCGGTGCTTGTGGATGACCCAACTCATCTTGTGAGCGGTTCTTGGTGATTCACCGCGTCGGAGCGACGAAGAATCAGCCCTAGAGAGCACTTGGTCCTTGCGAGGATCAAGGGGGAGCTACACCCTTGCGCGGGTGCTCCAACGAGGACTAGTGGAGAGTGGCGACTCTCCGATACCTCGGGAAAAAGATCGCCGTGTTCCTTGTCCCTTTACTTTCCGCATTTACTTTCTAGCACTTACATTCTCGCAATTACTTTCATAGAATTGCCATGCTAGAATAGGATTGGAACTTAGGGTGCAAAACTTTAGTTGATCGATTGTCTAGGAACACACATAGGCACTGAGGGGTGAATCATGGACTAGTAGGTTTAATTCCGCAATAATTTTTAGAATTAGCCCAATTCACCCCCCCTCTTGGGCATCTTGATCCTTTCAGTCCCAATTGGCTATTTGTCTGGTTTGCAGTAGTTCTTTCCTGCGCTCCTGCAGCATCGCTGGGTGTGCTATGTCTGGTGCTTGTGGCGGAATGTTATATTTGTATTTGATCCGAGTTGTTGTGAGCCATATCGTGATAGTAGGGTGCGTGCTCATGAACGGACTTGTCATTTGCTGAAACTTGCTATGCATAGAATTGTTCGGCCGTTTTTTGATGGTTGGAAGCACAATTGGATATCTGCCGAAATTCGTCTGTTAACTTTGAGTCGCGGTATATCTGGGTGAGTGGATGTGGAGTATTGTTTTGTGGGTTAGGTTGTAGACGATGTTGATGTTTACATTGATTTGTTTGGTGCGGGTGGAATGCTGGTGCTATGTGTGCATTGTTCTGCAGATGCTTTGATGGTGTGGACATTACTCCGAAAATTGAAATGGTACATTGACATGTTTCGCCTTTTATTCAATGGCTATTTAGTTGTTGTTATGGCATTACCTTGGATTTTAGTTGGGTGGAGTTTTTTGTTTCATTCACAGCTGTGTCTTTTTAGTTTTTTTTTTCCTTTTGTGTTTATTTGTACATACTTCTGACGTTGGTAACACGCGTGGTTTGATGGATTGCAGTTCAATTATGAGGCTATCATGGTGAAGTTGTTGAAGGAAATAGTGCATCCGAAGGGGAACTCGGGAAATGTTCCACTATTCTTCATTGAATAGATCTGTGTTGTTTTTCGGCGAGGACAATGTTGCGGCTTATTGTTTTCATGGGTTATTTAGAGGTTGATTCGTTGCTTGATTGTATCGTTCCAAGTTTTGATCTAACTTGTGCTGTCGTTAATAATGTCTTTGTCGCACAAATGAGTTTCCATTTTTTTGAATACATTCCACGTGTACGTGTTCGAATATGTTGAATAAGTTTGGGCGATGTATGCTCGATTGAAGCGGATTTATACGAGATGTCACCGAATTTGCGAGACAATATGATTACAATGGAAAGCTTCAAATACATTTACGAGACACTTAATATTGCTAGTCTAGTTGTTGTCTGCTAGCTTGTAGTGTTCGTTGTTGATTGTGTTGTAGATGCTGCCTTCATCCAGCATGGATGTCAGTGTTGACCTGCAATTGTGATGAAATGTTAGTGTCATTATAGTTGGTACGGGTATGTGCTTATTATGTTTGCTGGAATGATGGTCATAGGTTCATTGGTAGTGAAAATGTTGTGATTTTCAGTACTGCTGTCGTACCTGCATGTCTGGTCATTCATGTGTAGTGTGAGCAGTATATGTTCTCTTGAGGCCCCATTTCCACATCTGTGTAATTTTGATATTTATATTGCAATTCTCATGCTATTATGTGGGGTGAATAGACGTAAGTAATTGAGATATGTTGATGTACCTTATGCTGTCTTGTGCTAGTAGTTTGACGACTGCTTCCTTGTCGATTTCCATGCTTGTGATGGGAGGATGAGAAGTTTCAGCAATCAGTTTAGCTCTAGCCCAGCGGTCATTTTTATGTGGTGTATATTGTGACAGCATGCAGTGCTCAAGGATTGCTGTAAGCATATGTAGTGTTATGTTGTTGTAGTTTGTGACTCTCCTGCAGTGGGAACGCATGAGACATTATTAGTAGTCCGCTTCGTTTGGGTATGTTGTATTTATTTAGACTTACATTGCTTTTATTGCTTGCAGAAGAAGTGAGCCTTCGTTGCTTACGATTCTCGAGATGACAGTGTAGTAAGCCTGCAATCTGTGTTCCAAGTGTTAGTGCTTTCTATTTAGTTTGCAAAAGTTCGGTTACTCTTTTTTTTCGTGTTTCGTTGCTTACTCTACTCCGGATAGGTCTCGTTGTTTCATCCTTTTGTGTACTCGAAATATGGAGGATTGTTAGGACATTATGATTGCAAATGGTTATGTGATTATATATTGCTTGTTAATGGAATATGTCCCTATTTGTGCACTGTATAGTGTTGTTCTATTTAGTGGATATGTTCGATGGGAGATGGTGTTTGATTCTAAAAGTGTGGTTGCAAGTGCGAGCTGGTGTGTTGTGTCGATCGATAAGGTTATGCTTTACGCTAAATGGGTAATTATGCAATGATAGGACAAACTTTCTTACCATATTCTTCCGTGGATTGTTCTGTTCCATCATCAAGTACAAAGTTGGTGTGGTTTTCGTTTTGGTCAATTGCTATCACTCGCCGCACGGTTGCACCTAGAGCAAATTTTTATTGAGAATTCAGTTTATGAGGTTTAGTATACCATGCGTAAATTTTGGGTATTTTGTGTACATCTTACCGTGTGCAGCTGGGTGTTGCTGACTATGTATTTGCCATCTTGCTTTGGATGATCTGCAGCATTTTTGATCTGCCTGATTGTAAGTGTCCGTATGTTCTCATCTGATCTTGTGTCTTCGTTTGTGCGGAATCTGGACCTGTACTCCATTGCTGCGTTTGTTCTGATTGGTCAGTTGTTGTTGCTTGAGTCATGTGGATGAGGCATCACTGCTTTGCTCTGCAGTGGCCAAAATTAGAATCTAAATTGTGATTAGTATTGCTAATATCAAAACAAAGTATGTGATGTGTGAACCGACTTACCGTTGTGCGTCGTGATGAACTGGATTATGATCCAAGACTCTTGCAATTTGGGTCTTGTGGTTTTTTTTTGTGTGTGTGTCGGGTCTTTGGGGGGTGGGACGGGGTGGTACATGTTGTTGTCTCGCTTTCCGAACTTGAAATTTGTTTAAGCTACTTACCACAGTTTGTTGCATGTTGCAGAAAAAAATGTCTTATCTGGGTTCTGCATTGTCTTCAGTTAATGCAAAAATTTGGGCACTCAAACTGAAGAAACATGGCCAGGTGTTGCTTCATTATCTGATTATAAGTCAACTTTCCTAAGGTGGCCACCTATGGGAAGTAATAAACAATTCCTTTTTATTATTGCAAACAGTGGGATACGGCTTTGAGTTATGAGTGTGGATGAAAGCTTGTATCGTGTTCTGCTTGGTTAATCTGTTACAGATAAGCAGGTTTGGGATCTTCCTTTTGCTTGTGTATGTGGATAATTCAACATTACATTGATTACCAGACATAAAAAGGAGAAACATGACATGAGTAAAGAGGAGCTGCGCTCAGGCAGCGGTGTCGACGGTGACCGTGACATCCCAGGTCTGCCAATGCCACTCCCGCGGGTACAGATGTTCGAGAATGTGCTCACGCCGAGCGACGTCGGCCGGATGAAACAGCTGGTGGTGCCGAAGATCCACACCAAGAAGCACTTCCCACTGCTCGAGGAGGCCAACGCCGTTGACGTCGCCTTTGAGGACGTCGGCGGCGGTGGGAAGCTGTGGCGGTTCCGGTATTCATACCACTTCACCACCAAAAAAAAACCAGATCTACATGCTCAACCGGGCTGGGGTTGCTTCATCAGGGAGAAGGGCCTTGCCGCCGGCGACACCATCACGTTCTTGCAGGCAGCGATCACCGACGGAGCCGAGGAGACTGCTATGGGTGTGATGCGGCGGCGAGATGTTCATCGAGTGGGAAGCGGAAGGGGAAAGAAGATGGCGGTATCGGCGGTGACCATGATGTCATGGTCTACCAATGCCACTGCCACGGGTAGTGATGTTCGAGAAGGTGGCGACGCCGAGCGACGTTGACGGAAAGCTGAGCCGGTTGGTGGTGCCCAAGATCTATGCAAAGAAGCACTTCCCACACCACGATGAGGCCGGCGCGCCCCTGACGTCAACGTCGCCGGCGGCGGGAAGTTGTGGATGTTCTGATACTACTATTTCGCCACCAGAAAAAGCCAGATATACGTGCTCTACCAGGGCTAGAGCCGCTTCGTCAAAGAGAAGGGCCTCGCCGCCGCCGACACCGTCACGTTCTCGCAGGCGGCGATCGCCGACAGGGCCAAGGAGACTGCTATGGGTGTGACGCGGCGGCGGATGTTCATCGAGTGCGGAAGCCGAAAAGGAAAACAAGTTGGCGGCTGTAGCGGCGGCGACAATGAAGGCGATGGTTGTCGTCCGACGCCGCCGTCGCGAGCGCGTCGTGAAGCTGTTCGACGCCAACGTTGCCGCCGATGCGGCGGAGCTTCATGATGATGCATGGGTGTTGATGAACGACATCATTGAAAAGTTCGTTCATGGTCGGGAATGGTGGATTCGATCATCATGACCAATAAGGTGCTCCGTATTGTGAACCTTTTTACCCCTTCCTACTTGTAGCCTGTGAACCTTTTTTAATCTTCAATAAATTCCTGCAGGGGCCACAGCCCCTCCAGTTTCATAAAAAACATTGATTACCATTTTTGGCTCCAACATGAGGTTCATCTCCTTCTTTCCTTTTGAGCTTGCCTTTATTTAATTGAAGCTAAACATTTTATTAGGTGGTGACACTTTGGTATATAGCACCAGAAATTTTTCTTGGTGCAAAGCATTATTCCACCCCTATTAATATGTGGCCAGTTGGGTGCATTTTTGCTGAAATAGTGAACCAGATGGCACATTTTCCTGGTGATTCTGAGATTGATGAGTTGTTTAACATTTTCAGATCATGTTTACAAGAGTTGTTTAAGTTTGCTTACCACGGTTTGTTGCATGTTGCAGAAAAAATGTCTTATCCGGGTTGCATTGTCTTGTTAATGCAGAAATTTTAGCACTCCAAGCGAAGAAACATGGCCAGGTGTTGCTTCATTATCTCGATTATAAGTCAACTTTCCTAAGGTGGCCACCGTGGGAAGTAATAAACAAGTCCTTTTCATTATTGCAAACAAAGTGGGATACGGCTTTGAGTTGTGAGTGTGGATGAAAGCTTGTACCGTGTTCTCGCTTGGTTAATCGGTTACGGAGTAAGCGGGTTTGGGATCTCCCTTTTGCTTGTGTATGTGCATAATTCAACATTACATTGATTACGAGACATAAAAAGGAGAAACATGACATGAGTACAGAGGAGCTGCGCTTAGGCAGCGGTGTCGGCGGTGACCGCGACGTCCTGGGTCTGCCAATGCCACTCCCACGGGTAGCGATGTTCGAGAATGTGCTCACGCCGAGCGACGTCGGCCGGATGAAACAGCTGGTGGTGCCCCATATCCACGCCAAGAAGCACTTCCCGCCGCTCGAGGAGCCAACGCCGTTGACGTCGCCTTCGAGGACGTCGGCGGCAGTGGGAAGCTGTGGCGGTTCCGATACTCGTACCACTTCACCACCAGAAAAAACCAGATCTACATGCTCAACCGGGCTGGGGCTGCTTCATCAGGGAGATGGGCCTCGCCGCCAGTGACACCGTCATGTTCTCCCAGGCGGCGATCACCGACGGGGCCGAGAAGACTGCTATGGGTGTGACGCGGCGGTAGATGTTCATCGAGTGCAGGAAGCGGAAGGGGAAAGAAGATGGCGGTGTCGGCGGTGACCGTGATGTCATGGTCTACCAATGCCACTCCCACGGGTAGTGATGTTTGAGAAGGTGGTGACGCCGAGCGACGTTGACGGAAAGCTGAGCCGGTTGGTGGTGCCCAAGATCTATGCAAAGAAGCACTTCCCACACCACGAGGAGTCCGGCGCGCCCCTGACGTCAGCGTCGCCGGCGGCGGGAAGTTGTGGATGTTCTAATACTACTATTTCGCCACCAGAAAAAGCCAGATATACGTGCTCTACCAAGGCTAGAGCCGCTTCGTCAAGGAGAAGGGCCTCGCCGCCGCCGACACCGTCACGTTCTCGCAGGCGGCGATCGCCGACAGGGCTAAGGAGACTGCTATGGGTGTGACGCGGCGGCGGATGTTCATCGAGTGCAGGAAGCCAAAAAGGAAAACAAGTTGGCGGTTGTAGCGGCGGCGACAATGAAGGCAATGGTTGTCGTCCGACGCGCCGCCGTCGCGAGCGCGTCGTGAAGCCGTGTTCGACGCCAACGTTGCCGGCCGATGCGGCTGGAGCTTCATGATGATGCATGGGTGTTGATGAACGACATCATTGAAAAGTTTGTTCATGGCGGGAATGGTGGATTCGATCATCATGACCAATAAGGTGCTCCGTATTGTGAACCTTTTTACCCCTTCCTACTTGTAAGTTTGTGAACCTTTTTTAATCTTCAATAAATCCCGGGGGCCACGACACCTCAGTTTCATAAAAAAACATTGATTACCATTTTTGGCTCCAACGTGATGTTCATCTCCTTCTTTCCTTTTGAACTTGCCTTTATTCAATTGAAGTGAACATTTTATTAAGTGGTGACACTTTGGTATATAGCACCAGAAATTCTTCTTGGTGCAAAGCATTATTCCACCCGTTAATATGTGGCCGGTTGGGTGCATTTTTGCTGAAATGGTGAACTAGAAGGAGCATTTTCCTGGTGATTCGAGATTGATTAGTTGTTTAAGATTTTTAAGTCATGTTTACGGGAGTTGTTTAAGCTGCTTACCACGGTTTGTTGCATGTTGCGAGAAAAATGTCTTATGCGGGTTCTGCATTGTCTTGACTAATGCAGAAATTTGGGCACTCCAACGGAAGAAACATGGCCTGGTGTTGCTTCATTATCGATTATAAGTCAACTTTCCTAAGGTGGCCACCTGTGGGAAGTAATAAACAAGTCCTTTTATTATTGCAAACAGTGGGATACGGCTTTGAGTTGTGAGTGTGGATGAAAGTTTGTACCGTGTTCTGCTTGGTTAATCTGTTATAGATAAGCAGGTTTGGGATCTCCCTTTTGCTTGTGTATGTGGATAATTCAACATTACATTGATTACGAGACATAAAAAGGAGAAACATGACATGAGTACAGAGGAGCTGCACTCAGGCGGCGGTGTCAGCGGTGACCGCGACGTCCTGGATCTGCCAATGCCACTCCCACGGGTCGCGATGTTCGAGAATGTGCTCACGTCGAGCGACGTCGGTGTTGACACCTCTAACACCACTCATGCTAAGTTGTCATCCCTAGCATGACGCGAAGTGTTGGTATAGAAACTGCTCCTCTAGTCAAAAAAAATATGGGATCCATAGCGAACGGATAATACACCATCGTAGCATTTTACCGGAAGTATTCCAGGTATCGTTATTTATATTTAGCTCAAAGGAAAGAACTAAGGACTTAAACAATGAGATAAACTTGATAAACACGACTACTTATGAGTGATTGATTGCACTGATCACATACTTTGGCGAGGGGTAAACCATGATAAATAAGGGAATATAAAGTAATAAGCTCGGGTATAAATCACACGAGAGATTAGATATAGACTACTCACATAAGGTAGGTTGACATCGATTAGCACAAGAAATAGAAATCCTATATAGGTTCTAATCTACTAAGTCATTCATCTACTCCAACGCTACACTATCACATATAGCACAAAAGACTCTTCATCTATGTATAAGGATCATTGCTATAACAAGCCAAGACATAGCGGGACTTACTACGCAACTTTGGTTCGCTAGACCTACCAATGGGGGATGGAATACAAAGGACTCAACGGAAGCTGTCACTTCCGCGATCTACCACACGACCCGGCCAATAGGGTGCATTTGCGGAGTAAACGGCATCTAAGCACCATGCTCACATGAAATCTACCACCTAACCCTCCCGCGAAGAGAGCTAAGCGCTTTGCAAACATATACATAAACTTATTATCAATCATAACCATATCAAATGTAGAACTAGAATAAACTAGGAACATAATAAATAGAAGCATAATGATATTAGAATAAAGTCACAAGAATAGATACAAGATAATACCAACTCTTGATGATGAAGATCCGAAATTCCGAGCACAGGCGCCCGATTCTTCCTCTATCTAGTCTAAACCTATGTAGAACTTGAAGATCTAAAGTAGCTATTCTAATTCTCCGGTGGAGATCTCTCTCTAAACCCTGGCTTTGCTGATGGCTACCTCTGAATAATGAATTCTTGAATGAATTAGGGTTTAGCCAGGGGCCAGGGGCTCTGAATATATAGCCCCCTAGGATGCACCACAGCCATCGGATCAAACCGACCTAAACGGACGATAATTATTGCTCCTCAAGGTCGGTGGAGGCAGGATCCGCGAGCCTCCACCTGATTGGTGGAGGTGGGCAGTCGGCCGACCCACCCCTGGAGTCGGCCGACTCACCCCTATGCCAGGTGGGTCTCCGCTTCCAGGGTTTGCCTTCTGGAGTCTTCTAGAATATACAATTTTACCCGTTCGGTCTTTCTCTCTATGTAATCATGACATGTGGGCCTCCTTGGATGTTTTCTGATAATCCCCTTGAAAACACATATTCACCAAAACTTGTGGAATTTGTCGGTTTAAACCCTAAGTCTATGGTGGTGAACAGATTATACCCCTCTTTCTCTCTCTGGTTGACATATAAAATTGATCATTAACAACCGTCAACGAACTCCCCCAAGCTACCTGTTGGCGTTTCTTAACGTCATCACTAGAATTAGCAACAGCGCCAAGAAACGCCGGTTGGTATTCTGCAACGATTACAGAACAAGTCCGCAAGCGCACGGAAATACCGTTGTAGCATTCCACCCGAAAGTATTCGGGGTATCGTTATTTATATTTCCCAAAGGAAGGCATGGTATAAAAGACTCCAATATGGACATGGACAAAATAACAAGATTGCATAATAGACCAATGCTCATAACAAAGGTAACAAAGGTTTTGTATAAGGATAAGCTCGACACACACACTCGAGCCAACTCAAGGATAAAGTAAAAGAAAGAACAAAGAAACCTAGACTCGGAGCGAGGCATTCCTAAACAAGCGAGTCGGGACAACGGACAATCACACAAACACATGCTTGTTAGCGAGGTTCTAAGTTAAGATAGCCTGGCCACTATTAACTTACTTCGGGCACCGGATCGCACGGTCCGCCAAGTGATGCCGGCTGTAGTTCTACGCCGTAGCCGGACGTGGGGGATTACAAGGGACGGACAGGGCTGTCACCACCTGCCGCCTACCACCTCAACCGTGGACTACGAGGCAAACGAAGGTAGGTCCTAGCCTAGACACCACGTCTATGCCAGTTGCTACAACTCTAGCGGTGATCAGGAGCTCCCGTCTCTATCAGGAGTCCTCTTACTAGAGCTTCCGCCACGGGGACGAACGACGAACCCGCAAGCCAACATTGACCAAGACTACACTAAGATAGACCTCAACATCACAACCTAGCCCTAAGTCTAAACATGCATGCACTAGTGTTAGACATTAGGTTCTATATGATAAGATCAAGGCATGAAAACTCTATTCTAGTTCATATGCCGAGATCATATCATAAGAACTATGCTCTAGTTCTACGACATAACTATACTAATAGAACTAAGAACAAGAACAAGATCATCTAGAACAAGAACATATAAGAACAACTAAGAACAAGAACATAAGAACAAGAACATAAGTGAAATCTTGATATTATTCATACCGAGATTCCTCCTAGAGGTTCAAGCTCTCCAACGAGGCTTGCCTTGCTCCAACTACATAACTAAAACTACTAAAGAAAAGATACAAGTGGAGGAAGAGAGAGAGGCTCTTGTTGTGGTGTGTGTTTCTAGGAGGGGAATGGCCCTCCTTTTATAGGTGAGGTGGAGGGGCTCTTTGGAAAAGAGCCATCCCTACATGGAAGGGACCAAACCGACCTCAAAGAGGCGGTTTCACACCTTCCATGTTGGAAGCACCAGCAGATTTGGCCTTGGATCATCGTCATGGGCCATCTCGGAGAAAGTTGGGCCCGTTTGGCGCCGAGGCCGGGCGCGCTCGCGCCTTGAGCGCTCGCGCCCAATGTGGGCCCGCTGGGCCTCTTCTTTCACAACCAGTGTGTGGGCCTTTCAGCTGGCTTCGAATCGGCTAGTCATTTGCCCAAATCGGAGTTCGTATGAATCCGTGGCGTCCAAATTGCGAGACATGGTCCTGCAGCCCAAGATAGAATTGGTCTAGACTTTGGCCCTTCTTCTCATGGGTTCATTTTGGACACTTGTACCCATGGTTGGATCTCCGGCACTCGGTAAGAGGGTTTGGCCTAGTTTGGTCTAGATTTGACATTTGCTCTCCCTCTTTGGCTTGACGCTTTTCCAAAAGGCGCATTTCTTTATACAATCCCATGCACTTGATGTATATTTCGCAAAGTGTTACAACTTCCAAGTACATGTGGAATTGGGTTAGTAGTAATGATATATGTGCAATGAAATAATTATTTCCCCCATAATGACCTATAGTTGGCGGGTAGAAATCTGAGTTAAGGACCGCCAACACTACCCTTGCTCGTCCCGAGCAAATAGCTACAAAAGATGGATCGGGAGTTCTTGCAATGCTTTCACGCTTTTCAAACACACATGCTCTAAACAAGAATTCATCCCGCAGACTAGAGTGAACTATCATAACTCCCAAACTCACTCATGTTTCTTTCAACCATGGGGCTTTTACCGCACTTGGGTCTTGAGTAGTTGAAAGACGAACAATTAAGTCAAGCACTTTGTTGTCTCATGCTCTTTTGTTCCACCTCGTCCGGAGTTTTTATAAGATTTTCAATAAAACTCGAGTTCCTTAATACAACCCTTTCAAGTCTCTCAATATGTGGTATTTTTGGATCCTCTCTAAGGCATTGAAAGGAGGTATGCCTTCTCTCTTACTCTCAGAATATGTGGTATTTGTGGTTCAAGGCATTTATAGATGAGCCTTCACTCTCTCTCTCTCTCTCTCACCCTACTCTAATAAAGGCTTATGTGGAGCTTATAGGTGTGGAGAACTAATGCATTGGCATGATCGAACCATGGATCCGAAGGAACTCAACATACAACCAATCGGTGTGTGCATGTGTGGTTTTATATGTGGATGATGAAAAATAGAGAGAAATATTTGTGGGAGGAGAAGGGGTGCACAAAGGAATTATCAATGCTCCTTTATTTGGATGAAACTTGGAACTTCTTCAATACTTGAATCTTCTTGGAACTTGAACTTGGGAACTTGACAAAGACTGGGCTCATAAATTTTTCTCCTTCTCTTTTCTCTTTTTTTTACAATTCTTGCAGCCCAAAAAGGAATGAAATACTTCTTGAATGGAATACTTCTTCAATTGACAACTTCACATCGGGAACGAGTGGAACGCTTGGAGCATTGATCTTAGATAAGTGGCTAGCAAAATGAACGGGGGTATTTTTGGATGTTCACTCTCGGTGTAAGAGTAGAACAATTTCAATGGATGATAATAGGTTTTATGTGGTGCGTACTTCCGGGGTAGAAGTAGCGGGGTGCATGTGAGTGTGTGAAACCAAGATTTAGTTGTATGATGAGTTCATAAGGATACAACACAAAATTTGACAAAGACGAGCCCTAACAAATGAGGAGGCTTCCTTTTCTAATGATAAGTTTGGTTTGTGGTAGGAATTTTAACTCTGTCATATAAGGAACTCATCATGAAATATTTACAATTTTCACAAACAAATCTCCAGAATTTAGTGGTACTTTGGAACACAATGAACAAGCGCTCGAGACTATTATCATATCATGCCCGTCAACTACCTAGACTTAGTTTAAGCATATGCTCCCACGGGTTTAAGATGTAGAGTAAATCCGGTTGTCAAACGGTGTATCCAAATCTTGGGAGAACTCAAATTTAAAGCTAGGTACTTGCAAAGAATTAGGCGAGCAACTATTCATCATTTCCATCATGCGCAGTCCTCAAGTCTACACAATTTTATTTATAGCAAACTGAATTGAAAACAAACTTGCACACTCTTTTTTATTTGGTTTTCATCTTAGGGCAAACTCGAAATGTAAACAAACACACTTAAAGAAAGCAAACTTCTTAAAACAGCAAGCAAATTTTTATTGGGTTTTTCTAATTTTTCTGATTTTTTTTCAATGCATAAAACAAACTGAAAAACAAACAAACTGAAAACAAAAGGAAAGAAATACTCATCTTGATAATGGGGGTCCTCCCCCAAGCTAGTCTTGCGGCGGTGGTGGTGGATAGTGGATGTGCAACAGGTCCACCAAGTCATGCAGCATGGAGGCGGCTTCTTCCTAGTTCTCTTGAATGGTGCCTAGTGTCTGGGTGGTATTCTGGTTCCACTGGTGCTGTTCATTCCACCTCTGATCATGGCGATTCAGAGTGGCGGTGGTGTTGTGCTGGAAGGCTACTTGTTCATCATAGTGCTGCTGGGTGAAAATGAATCCGGTGGCATCGGAGTGGCGACGTGGCTCAAAGTCATGGTGGGGTTCTTCTTCTTCATCGGTGGTACCAAAGGGGTCATAAGAGTATCTTGGTGGCTGTGAGGGTCCTGGCTCTGATGTTCCTGGCTCTGTGTATGGTGGGTAGAAACCATAGAATGGTTGATGTGGTTGGCTTTGTGGTGGGTACACCCATGAGTTTAGTGAGTGGTGCCGAGGTACATTCCACTCATT
>JAENPR010001363.1:0-167200 GCA_018135685.1 Themeda triandra
TGCTCATATCCTTAACGGATTAACTGTGTGCGACGCATATGATGAGTGCATGTGAATTTTCCTTTTAGGAACGAGTGCATGTGATTTTGTGGTGATAAATAAACTGAACTGATCTCGTGGACCACGTCATGGCTGGCCCAGTAATGAGTTGAGCGAATGAGTAGGGTGCATGGAAGTGATCCACAGCAGGCCCACACATACATGGGCTTTGTCCAGGATTTTATGGGCCATTATAAAAATTGAAGTCTGGTACTTGCCGCTCAATGGGCCACATTCACGGCCCTGGCCTTTCATCCGAATCTGAGACGTGTGTGCCTCTCAAACAAACTATATCGACACGTGTGATGAGTGGAGACCTGGCCTTTCTAATTAAGAATTAAGAAAGAATAGAAGGAAGTGGATAATTATTCCTCAAGCTCATCCAATAATTATTCAATAATTAATTACTGTAACTCAAAGGCAGGTAGTCACACAGCACAGACAGCAGCATCACATTCACCATATTGTTTTTTTAAGAAAATAAAAACATAATTGTCGTCATCATCGTATCGTGACCATTCAATCAATAAGATGAAATGGTACAAGGTAGCTACTGGTATTACAGAAGAATAGAAAGCAACAAACAGCAGTCTGATAGCCATGGAAATGAAATCTGCTGCTGCGCTGCATCTGCATCGTCGTCTCCGGTAGCAAACCAAAGCAGGAGGAGAAAACCATGGGCGGGTGGAAATGTCCATGATGTGGATGGATAATGTAAAGTAAACGAAACCACGGGGCCGTCTTAGCTGGATGGATTAGGATCCAGGATTAGGACCAATGCACGCAGGCGCCACGTCACGCATCACTCGTAACCACCACTCAATTATTGCTACTAATTTATTTATTCTTGTTTGTTTCTTCCTTATTCCTCTTTCTTCTCGCTGCAGATGAAGGTGAAGGCAGTGTGAGAGCTACTGCTCCAGTGCTCCGGTGGGTTTTACCAGCTCCACCGCTCGGTCTCGTTGCCGTCGGCGTCGGTGGCCGGCGGCAGCTGCGAGTAGAAGCCGTAGTCCAGGTCCTCCTGCTGCCGCTGCGTCTTCTTGCTGCCGCCGTAGTAGTGGTGCGCGAGCGCGGCTCCCCCGAGCACGGCGAGCGTGAGCGCCTGCGCGTGCATCCTGGCGTGGATGAGCCGCATGCCCGTCGCCCGCGCCGGCGCGCGCCGCCGGCTGTACAGCACCGACCCGCCCACCGCCGTCGCCCACACGGCTCCTGTATGCACAATAAGCAGAAAGGCGGATTAGCTTTGACTGCACGATCTGATCTGATCTGGAATTCTGAAGTGAAGTGAACTGAGAGGTGATCGAAGAAACAGTGGACGAGCGAGGAGGACTGATGGGTGACTCACCGATGGTTGAGAGCTTGTGCTCCTCCACCCACGACTGCAGCGACGAGCTCATCCGCTCCATCTCTCTCGCTCTCTTCCTCTCTAGCTCGGCGATTCGAGTGGATCGACGGTGATCTTCCCTCGAAACGGTCTGCTCTCTCTACTCTGGGAGCTGTGTACGTGTTTGGATTTGGTGGATGCGCGCTGATGGATGGGATTGCTGGAAGCTGGTGACCTACTTATAGCTGACGAGAGTGGAGTGGTGTGTGTTCAAAGCACCATGCCTGCAGCAGCTAGAGAAAGGGGAAAACGGGCGGAGACGACGAAACCAGAGGCTGCCCCGCCCGCCTTCTGTTTTTGCCTCTCCTCCCGCTGGTTTTCCGAGCTTCAGGGCAGCCGCAGGACACTCCCTTTCGGTCGGTTGGCACGTCGTATCGAGCCCAAGGTTTTTCCTTCAGTCAGTCAGTTCAGGTATGGGTCCACCTTATCTCCTTCCTGCCGCCTGCCAATAAAATGTTCTTGTTTCCGAGTGCGAGACACAGACAAGTGGGCCGCGAGAGCTATGGTGGACACCTTGTCAGTGAGATGGACATAGTAGAAACGATGTCACCAACTTCCGATTACCCGACAAATATATCGGTAGTACGAACCACATAGGAAATACATGGAAACCAGTTTTTAAAATAAATATTTTTTTACTTTATTTTTTTCTTAAAAAAAGTAAAACTTAGCACATCCATAATGTCTACAAATATATATTCACACGATAAAGTTAATACATGTGCGAGGCACTGACAAGTGGGCTGTGAGCGCTAAATGAGTGAAACGTACTTAGTAGAAACGATGTCACCTACATCCGCTTACCCGACAAATATATCGGTATTACGAACCACTTAGCAAATACATGAAAACCAATTTATATATATATAGGACAGGTGTTTTATACTCTTACGAGTATGTACTCTCACCATGTATATAACGGGAGGCGTCAGGTGCCGTTCATGTTAGTGGATATCGGGAGGAGGATCCAGTTAGGCCGACCGCATGCAGGAGTTAGTTTCTCGGTTGCATGCAGCGCATTTGACGGCAATAATGTGCACTCCCCGAAAATTATTGCATTCAAAATTTTTGGTATGTGTCGGTACATATATATATACTACTATTTTTTTATGTCTACATACTATTATGGGAACAAATTGCCGAAGTATGGACGCATACTTCAATAAGAAAATTAAGTATATTTCTATACTTGTAATTAAGAGTATATATATCCACATACTTGTATTTGGTCTTTATTTGGAGGTACGTCCATATACTTGACAGAAAAGTATGCCCATATACCTAGTATATACGTATACTATTCTTCATAAGTATGTTGCCATTATACATCTCCATGATCTGTGGCCGGCGATTTGTTTGCTTCTTCGAAAATATACTTTTTCCCTGCCTTATAATAGTTTCTACTGCCGCATATGCATCCATGTTGAGGTTAGTGGAATTACGTACTGCTATTGTGTGGGTATAGCTCATATACATACACATACACATACACCGATACACGTTCAACACATCTATATCTAATGGGATTAATTGTACACAATTTTTTTGTGCCGACTACATACATCCAAGCAGTATTCTTAGACTGAGTATATATGAATACTTTTAGAGGATGAGTATATGTGTATACTTAGATTGACAAATGAGTATGTACATGTACCTACCAGTACAGTATGGGCACATACATACATATAATAATAAGTAAGAAAACAGTACGTGATTCTCATACGGAGTATGAATACGTACGGAGTATGAATTCATACTTGTTGTTGGCACATAACCATCGGCACCGCCCATTCATGGCTGCCGAAGGGAGCCATGACGAAGAAGGCCACCAGGCCACCCACTGCACGTCGTCGTAGGTGACCACGCCGGCTACAGCCACCAAGACCTCCACGTACCTCCATGATCCTCCGTCGCCGTGCACGATTCGACTCCTGGGCACGAAACTGAAGCACGCCGGCATACATGGCCACGCCGCGCTCGGAGCCATCGGACCTCCTGCTGGCCGGCCTACCCTCGCAGGCAAATCTCCAGCCAGGTACCTCGCCCCACCAGCTGCTGGCCAGTCACGGAGGTAGGAGGCTGCATCTGAATCTGCATATGGTGAAAGAAGGAAACGAGCAATTCAATTAAATATAAAAAATACTACCAACCAATTCAAATGAAAATGCAAACCAAGGGCACTCACCGAGGAGCATGACCTGCACGGTTCCAATGTGTCCCGCCCGGCGAGCCGAATGCTGAATCCATGCATGCGGCCTCCATCTCCCAGGTGCAAAAGCACACGTTCAGTGCCTTCACCGTCAATTCCTGCTTGGCTGATCTCGGAGCCGCCGGAGACGCGCACGAGGTCGTCAATCCGTGGAGCCTAAAAGGGAAAGATCAAATCAAATCCAACTATACATGGAATAGATGAAATCGGTAATCCAAATTCAGAGCACGATAACAGATCAGAAGCATCGCTCACGTTGGATAAACCTGGCCGGCCGGCGGCGTGCTGTACATGGCCTAGTGCCCTAGTGCGGGCTGTTCGGTAGATATGGAATCGCGGCCTGCGGGGCATTCCAAGCGTCGGGGTGCCGCGTGCTCACTGGGAAACGGCCGAGGTCGTGGCCGCCACCGCTGCCTGCTCGCGCGGGAAGGTGCTGCCACCGTCGCGATTGCGTGGGGAGAGAACGCCGTCACCGGGCCAGGAGGGGAGAGAGACACCGGATCAGGCAGCGATTCTGGATCTGTTCACAAATCTGAGCGGTGGCCGGCTGCTCGGATAATGACGACGGTATAAACAATAAACAATTGAATTAATGGGTAAATGATATATATTATTAAACCCGCTAAGCCAATTGACGGAGGGTGAAACGGTGGCATCGGCCCGTTAGCTGTCTCCGTGCGCGGGGGCGCTCGCGTGCGTGTATTCTCGGTGGGAGTAGATACTCGTGAGAGTATAATGGATTACGAGTATGTACTCCCACGAGGAATTAAACGGCGCCTACGTAACGGAGATTTGCGGCCACACGGAAGCAGCGGACACTTCGGGGTTGCGGCCAGGAGACGTGCGGCCCGTTCCATCTGGTAACGGGTTCGCTTATATGTGGATACCTAGTTGATCTAATGACGCAGCTTGCCATGCAACTAACAGATATTCCGTATATGCATATACGTATAATAATCTGAGTATGGTCATATACCTATATTTTTGGATAAAGTACGAGTGTATACATTTTCCGATCGATTATTAGGTACCAGGAAAGTATGTACATATATTCTGTGGAATATATTATTTTTTGAACAGCCTTATGAGTAAGTATATGTACAAGATGGTCCGTGACGTTCTTTTATTTTAAAATCTTTTGAATACTCAAATGTAGACCTATAGATATACCCAGATTCAGATTAAGATAGTATATTCAGGTACATAATTTTCTATAGTATGTACGCGTACTATGGTATCAATGCATACACGCTCGTATGCATGCCGAATTAGTATACATCCATACTTCACCTCGGGAATATGTTTATATACACTGGCGGACCCAGCACCCGGCAAGCCTGGGCATGTGCCCGGGCTCCGGCGCTGGCGTACGCTTATCTATTTGTGGCTCGAGCTTTGACATATGCTAAAAATACACGTAGTCTCACAAGCTGCTATTTGGTTTGCCGGGCTCCTTCCGACGCTGGGTCCGCCACTGTTTATATATATACTCGTCAAAAATAAAAGTATCACATTGCAATGTAATCTGGAAAGTATCAACTGATACTAATATAATATGGAAACTATCACATGGTACTTCTGATCTTAAAAAAAAAAAATGTATCCAAGCGTTGGTGAATTTGACCTTCCAGGCTATGGCCGACTTGCTGCATCGATCATGGGATCTGGAGATCATGATCCTTACATCAATGGCTTCCTGGTAGGGTATATACATAGGCCAAAAGTTGGAGACCGGCTGAGCACCATCTTAATGATCCCAGAACGGAAGGAAGCACAATAAATTCAGCGCCGTCAGTGTATCTCAAACACATCATGTCTGGAGCAAACAAAATTAGTATGAGATTAATTAATATTAAGTAACATGCAAAAACGATCGATGGAACAGATTTGTACCAAGCTCTAGAAAAATTGGTAGATGCGAACAAAAATTGACATTATAATCTAAAACAACTAATCTGAAAAGTATAAGCAGATACTAGAAAACTGGCAGATGCCAAAGAAAATTGAGATGTGTCATGCTTGATGCATACCTCTTGTGCAGGCCTTCCTTGTACCATGATCTGAAAACGTAATACTGTAATTGGAAAGTTATCTTACAAAAGTATGTGAACATACTCAAAGTATCTAAAAATGTATCCAAGAATATTCTTATGCAAAACATTATACGAAAATACTATTCTCTGATCTCGTTAGTACAGATGATTGTTCTAAAAACGATTGCAGAGATCATTAACATGCCTGCTACTAGTCTAAAAGCGTCAAGTGATACTATCATTCAGAAAGTGTAACCAGACTGAATGATGCACATTCGTCCAGGCAGCGATTCTTAAAGCACCAACACCAATGATATGTCAATCTGAAAATAATGTTACATTTTTCAGAATTGTAGGTTTCAGCCAAGAACAGAATTATCACATACATATCTTTCAACCGCATTATTTTAGCAAAGAGGATATATACGATAGTAACAGTAAAGCATCTAGTGATACTCTCGGTTGAAGTTTATTTTTGCCATGGATCCTAAATGATAATTTGCGAAACAAGTATGCATACTATACCACGACATTGAAAGAAGTATGAGGTGATACTCAAATCTGAAAATCAGAGGAAGTATGCACTATACCTCGACATCAAAATAAAAATCATGAAGTGATACTAGATGTAATCTAAAAAAGTATCCAAAGGTACTTGCTAGTCTAAAAGTATCAGATAATACTCGTATCAGATAATACTAACAGAACCATTGAATTGCAAGCGCCATTGCTCCCCCTCTCTCACACTCGAGCGGCAAGGATCACAACAGGCATGCGCATGTACTGTCATCGAATGCGATACAGGCATGCGCATGTACTGTCATCGAATGGAATTGAAAAGATTCAGTTATCATGTCACCATTTGCATGCCGACTATCCTCCCATGTTCAAGGACGACTTGCCTGATGAACTGGAAAGAAGAACACGACGGATTGAGAAGAAGGCCAGATAATTCGTCTTGTCATGCGGCTGCTCCTGCGACAGGGGCTGATGAACGGAGGGGGCGCCGCCACTTGTGGGGGAGTCCGCCGGTGGTGGTGGGCCCGCGCCACCTCCTCTGCCTGGGCGCCTTCCACCTCGCTTCTGCAGTGACGGCCCTTGTCGACGCAGCATCCGGCTCCAGCAAGGACGGCTCCGCCGCTGGCACCGTGAAGGAGGCGGCAGCCCCACCGCACGCACGATCTGGATGATCCGAGGGCAGGGGGAAGGAAGAGCTCACCGTGGCACGGCCCGTGGATGCCAGATTGGAGCGGGGCAGCCGCCGCCGCCGCCAACGAGTGGAATGCTGGGGACGCCGCCGCCGTTACTCGACGAACACGACCAGCAGGTGAAGCGGAGGGGCCGTCGCCGCTGGATCCGCGCACGAAGGGATCGACGGAGCCTGTCGCCGGCGAGGAACGCCATCCTTGCGTGGCTGGCCGCGCACGCCGCCGTGTGCTGCTGTCCACGCGATAGGGCGGCACCGTCGCTGGGCACCATGTGGGTCTGGCCGCCGAGATCAGGGTCGCCTACTGCGCCATCGCACGGGCTGGTGGTGCCGTGCGTCGGGGAGACCGCCGCATCGTCTCAGATCCAGGCGCCGCCGATGGTGTATTACTTTTGGACGCCGACGATGAATTTTGAAATTGATATGCAACCGATTAAATGGGACGTGTCACCGCTAAACAGCCTGTCACCACCGATGGAACGGCGTCATCGGCCCGTTAGATAAATCTTCGAGCGGGACTGGCTGGAGGCTTCCGTGCGTGTACTAATTAGGTAGGAGTACATACTCGTGAGAGTATAATGGAATTTCTATATATATATATATATATATATATATATATATATATATATATATATATATATATATATATATATATATATATATATATATATATATATATATATATATATATATATATATATATATATATATATATATATATATATATATATATATATATATATATATATATATATATATATATATATATATATATAGTGTTGGGTATATATGACATCTTGTATTTTGACTTTGCGTGATGACTTGTTTGTGTTGGCGGTGGCCAAAATAGACCCACACGATCTACGTCGGGCTATTATAAGCATGATAACGCGTCGTGATTGGGCCCGAACAATGTGGGTTCGTCATGCTCCCGGGAAGAGAAAGATGCGAGATGTCGCCTCGTAAGGGTCAAGAGAAAAGAAAAAAGGAAAAGGAAAGCAGGTGACCCGGCGACACGTAGACCGGCGAGGATGAGAATCGAGCCGACCATACTATTCCGAGGATAGCCAGGCTCGTGCTAGTGGTGACTCGGGACAGATCTTGACGATGGCGGTGACGGTGGCGGTGACGGTGGCGGTGGTGGTGAGTGAAGGTGGCGGTGGTGGTGGTGGTGGGTATGCAGGTGGTGGTGGTGTCTATGAAGGTGGTGGTGGTGGTGGTGGTGGTGGTAGTGATCCGTCGATCCTCGTTACGCGCTCATCTTCATTTCACGGGTATCCATTGCACCTACATTCGCACAGCTTTTTTTAAATGCCTACTAATTATGGTTGATTACATGCGGGCCGACTTCACACATTGTACTCAAGACCATGACCATGGGCAACCGTCATCGCAGAGGAGATCACGAGGACGGACGGACTACGACACCCCACAGTACTCTTCCATAATGCCTAAAAATATATACTCTCACGACAAAGTTAATACGAACACAAAACTTGAACACAAAAATTAAGGCCAACATAGTTATGTTCGACTGGCCGGCAAGATATTTTTCCTTCTTGTGTGTATGAGAGACAAACAAGTGTACAAGGGAGGTGTACAAAATGGTCCAGGGAACCGAACCTGGATTGGGACGAGCCTACTGAAACCATCGACAGTGGATTCCAGTGGGAAGTTTCCAGCCTCTAAAAATTCAAAAATATAGGAGCATGTCCTTTTTTTTATTTTAGGTCTTTGAAGAGTTTTAACGTCCGTGTCACGTGATGCGTCATGCGTGCTTCGTGCTTTCCCCAAACGCGGGACGGGAACGGGACACCCCACACCAACCTTCCACGGTGAAACGGTGAGAACATAATTAAGGAACGATACCGGCCTGCTTAGCCTAATAGGCGTCAAAGCCCAAAAACCGCGAGTGTTACTGTGTTGGGCCAGAGATCCGTCTCTTCAAGGAAAAAGTCTACTTTCGCTCCCTTAACTTTCACGAAGTCCATTTTTCCACCCTTAACTCTAAAACCGGGCAAGCCACCTCCTCAACTTTTCAAACCGTACATTTTACCTCCTTAGAGTGATTTTAAAGGCGGTTTGCTATAGTGAAGGGCGGTTTGCTACAGTGACAATGGTTTTGTCTTTTTTTCTTTTTTATTTATTTCAGTTAAATTTTTAAAAAATCATAGTAAATCATAGAAAAATCATAAAATAGAAAATCTAATTTTATTAGACTCCACATGAGTAGATCTACATAGTGAACATATAATATGGTATGCTTTAGTATACGGTTTTTGCTACAAAAGTTTTGTTTTTTTTATTTATTTTGCTAAATGTTTGAAAAATTATAATAAATCACAAAAAAATCATAAAATAGAAAATCTAATTTTGTTGAACTCCACATAAGTATATCTACACAATGAATATATAATATGGTATGCTTTAGTTCAACAAAATGCTATGAATTATTTTAATTAATTATAGAAAAGCATAGATCTAGAACTACAATAAAAATATTGTACTAAAATATACCATATTATATGTTCACTTTGTGTAGATATGATTGTATAGAGTCTAACAAAATTGAATTTTCTATTTTATAATTTTTTGTGATTTACTATGATTTTTCAAAGATTGATCGAAATAAATAAAAAAGAAAAGACAAAACCACCGTCACCGTAGCAAAACACCTTTTATTGTAGCAAAACCGCCTTCAAAACCGGGAAGGTAAAATGTACGGTTTGAAAAGTTGAGGGAGGTGATTTGCTCGGTTTTGAAGTTGAGGAGGAAAAAACGGACTTTTGTGAAAGTTAGAAGAGCAAAAGTAGACTTTTTCCTCTCTTCAATTCGCAAAGTGAAGCCTAACTCACTGATACAACACAAACTGATACAACACCGTTTGCACTTATCGCTACGATTAATTAAGCCCACTGACCGTTTCGCCAAAAAAAAACTTCGGCTCAAAAAAAAAAAAAAAAAAAGACCGGCTGCAGCTGCACCTGCACGTTGGGACTGGGCTGCCACTTGGACCTAGATGCTAGTAGTCTCTTGTTCCGCGCGCTCTGCCTGTCTGCCTCATGCTCTGCTTCCGCTCACGCTAGTTGATTGATGGGTGATTGGGATTTTGATATCTAATCATGCAAAACTGCCTAGCTAGTATTCCGACATCCAGATCCAGTCCATGCGAAATCAGGCTTGGCATAGTAACGACGTATGATTAAACATCACATTCTATCAGGGTACAAGACTCTTAAAGCAGCAGCTACACGTACATGCTGCTTGTAAGTACATTATTAGCACATGCAGAACAACAGAAGCATAGCAGGCACACATCTATATCCAGCATACATATATACTGAGACGATGATCACGGGGTCTGGGTCTTTGTCGATGGCGTGATGGGTATCGTTTTGCGTTCGTGCTTAGGCTTGGGGATAGAAATCTCGAGCCAGCCCGTGTTCCACAGTATCGCCTGCATCTTGTTACTGTCGTAGCCGGGAGGCATCAGCAGGCGGACGTCCAGCTCCTTCTTATCGTACCTGATGACCAGGAGGGTCTGGTCCTCTGTTGTTGCAACCTCCAGGTCCTTCTCGTTCGTGGACTCTCCCACGTTGAGGCTGAGGATGATGCGGCTCTTGTCTTCCCGCAGACTCCAGTCATTCCCTTCAGATGCGCGAGGGTGCACCAGGGCTTTCCAAATTTCAAAATCAAATTACTTTACAACTGCTTATAAGAGTACTTAAATATGCATTGTATGTCCACTAGGGTATGCGTTCAATGAGTCCAAAGGGTAGACGATGTAGGGATGGACTCAATATACCCCATTTCTAGGACTAGGTGGAGTGGAAGGCGAGGAACAACCAAGAGCTAGGTGACTGGTGACGGTGGTGGCGAGAATTGGGGTAGAGATAGAGCAGAGACATAGATGGCAGGCACTATTAAGAGCGTGGAAAGGAAGGCAGAGCGGGTGGGGGATAACCATGGGCTCTGTAAATTTTATACAATGTTGACCCGACTCTACATGCATGCATCTAAGAGCCAAATGAAGGGTTATAAACTTATGGTGAACCGCTTAAAAAGTTTATAGGCCCAGAAGTTAGAATCTAGCTAGGGAGTAAATGAAGACAGGTATGAATCTGCGTTAAATCATTAAAAAGTTTATGGACAAAAAAATACTTTTAAAAGTTGATGGACCTAACTAATAAATCACATGTAAGTTAATAGACCGCTCGTGCATTTAATAACTCTACGTGCTTAAAATGTCACATACTTCTTAAAAAAACATTTGACATACTTGTTTTGCAAAAAAAGAAAACATTTCACATACTTGCATTAGGAAGTACTGTATGTAGTTGTCGATCGATAAATTAATGAAGTAAGTTTTCCTTTTGAGAAATATATTTATGTTAACGGAGTACACGTACGTACGTGGTACTACACCAGCCAGCTACAGGCCTAGATCTTACCACTGGGTTCGATGTTGTACTTGTCATTCTGCGCATGGCACGCGAAGAGAGCAGCCCGCCGGGACTGGGACTCCTTGCGTGAGGCCCAACGCAGAGCCGCTACTGATGCCGCCGCCGCCGGTTCTCTACTGCGGTGGAGCTGCATTGCTGCGGCCGGAGAGGATTTTCCCGGCGCCGGCGCCGGCGCCCGGCTCAGGAGGGTGGTGAAGGAACTCAACATCGCCATCTAACTTTCTAGTGCTAGCGCTACAAGGACGAACGGCACTTATGTTCTTGTGCTCGATCGTGTATGCATATGCATTCCTCATATAGAGGCCGTGTGGGCGGTGTGGGGGACAAAATGCTGTGTAGCTTTGCTTCGCCAGCTGGTTCAGAATATATTTTTAGTGAATTAGACAAGCTGCTTGCTGCTTTTGTCAAAGTACAAGCATATGTGCGATAGTAGTTAGCTTTGCTTCGTCTGCCGGTTCAGAATATATTATATTTGGTGAACTGAAGAAGCAGCTGTTGTTGTAAGCAGAGTATGAGCGGCAATGCCAAGATCAGACGACTGGCTCGAACGAGCGTGTTGCTGCTGTGCCAACGCATGAGATTTTGTTGCCTCTAAGAAAATAGGTTTGTACCTCTTTTGCTTGATTATTTTGCGTGGGCCATTTGGAAAATCTTGAAGAAATGGCGATTGAAGAAAAAAGAGGCCTTGGAACTCCTATGAAAAATCCTATATACTTGCCACTAACGGATTAGGGGAGCTCGACCCGGCCAGATGAGGACACGATTATTTATTTATTTATTTATTTTTGGATTGGAAGAGGAGGGAGCACGCGACTAGGCACGTTGGGATGTATTGGGCTGCCATTTTTTTTGAGGGGATTGGGCTGCCAATTTGGCCCACAATGGCTTACCGCCTTAGAGCAACTCCATTTAAGCCCCTACCTGGGCCCTTACCCTAAATTTTAGGAGTTTGACAAAAAACCAACTCAGTGGAGTCTCTAGTTGGGCCCCTATTTTACATGTCCCCTCAAATTTTAACGAGCCCCCGGATCCAACGACCCCCTATCCCGTGGGTCCCACCCCACTTTCCTCTCCCCACGGTATCCGGCCGCGTGACGCCGGCGAGCGGCCGGACGCCCCGCCCGCCCGCGACGGTCCCCCACCTCGCGTGCTCGGTTCCCCTCCCCGTTCCGTCCCCACCCCACGCCGGCCGTGCCGCTCCTCCCGCCCCCACCCCCACCTCCTCCCCCTCCCTCACTCTCGTCCCCATCCACCGCCGCCGTCGACGCCCGCCTCCCTCCTCACCGCGGGGGGGCTGGTGCGGAGCGGACGGACGGAGATCCGCGCCTCGGGCTCCGCTGCGCCGCCGCTACGCCGCCGAAGGTCGGGTTCCGCTGAACAGTCACTCTCTTTCAGTCTCCTCGTGTTTCAGTTTTTCAGAGCAATTGCAGTGGTCGGCTAGCCAATCTGACCAGTTGCTGCAAGAGGGGGCGAGCATCTCCTCGTTGGCATAGAACTACTCTGTGTGTCCACTGTGCTGTGTTCCCAGTAGACAGTTCTCTTGCTAGATTTTGCTTGGCTCAAAATTAACATCTTGCAAATGCAAATTAGAAAGAGTCAGCACAACATGTAGATGTAGAACTTAGATGAATCTTACGGTGTTTAGAATGTCGCAGTGAATACCTCCTTTGCAAGTCCAAAATCTGCCAATTTGACCAATCTGCTTGCATCAACTAGGATATTGGCACATTTTATATCTCTAGTGACATAGGGGATGAGCATGTTCAATATCCAGATAAGATGAACTTATATCCAGATATAAAGTAGAAATCAAATTTATAAAGTAGAAATATCCTGCCTGTATTGAATTGCAAGGATGTGGTTTCTGTTTTCAGTTAGTTCCTCACTGAAATTATTAGCACTGATATCATTGCCAGAAGAGTCTGTACATCACCTGCATTTATTTTGTTTTATTAGCACTGATATGTGTAGAACTGTAGAAAATTTGTATGACATTTCCTTGTATGTCCTGATCAAACCTGTTGTTGGTTGAAGTCACTGAATCTTTTCATCTTGGTTCCACATGATCACTCATATTTCTGTATATTTCTTTGCAGCAACCAAGGGCTTCAAGTGTAGCAGGAGGTGGATATTTCAAGTGTAGCAACCAAGGGCGAAGACAGCGAAGATTGTGAAGGCGATGAGTGCAGTGTAAGTTTGCTAGGTTATCTGAATGAGTCCAGGAACTTGCTGCTTTTTTTTTTCAGAATGTGAACAGAGCTTTGTTAGCTGTCATCTGAATGTTATCTATTATCTTATCATTGTTAGCTTCTGTTATACTGTAATAAGCTATCTGTGCTCGGCAGACTGGAGGCCCATCAGCTTGTAATCAGCTTGAAAATCTGTACTGAACATGTAACCCTTGATCAGTACTGAACATGAAAGCTATAGCTGAACATGAAATCTGTTTATGCATCAATCTGTTTCATGCTTGCTATAGCTGTTCATATGTGGGGCAAGGACAGGCTTGATAAAGCCTGGTAGTGCCCAAGCCAATAACCGTTATTTGATAGCCTGGAATTGCTATAAGATTGGTGAAGAATATCTGTTAAAGATTGCTGCAGCAATGTTTGTGTGGCATCAGCTGTTTCTGAAATTTGGTTTTCAGAAGCAGTGGACTTCTCAGTTTTCAGTGATTAGCACTAACAACAATTTGCACCTGTATTCTCTTGTCTAGTCTGATCCTTGAAGAACATTTGTCTTTTTATGTGGCCTTAAGTTGATAGCGTTGGCTATCTGTATTTTACAGTTAAGCTGATACAACAGGAGAACTGCAACAGAGCCTTTTTATGTGGCCTGTAGCTGTTACTGTTCATTTGGTTGCTGTTAAGATCAAAGGATCATACTTTAAGCTGTTGTAGCTCTTCCCTGCAGTCATAGGTTAAGGGAGAGAAAAATTAGAAAGAAAGACTGGAAAAAACTGTTACTGTTCATTTTTTATCCAAGGTTTACAGTACATATTTTTTAAAGTCTTATGGTGTTACATGTCTTGCTCGAAGCTACAAGAACAGGCTGAGGTCAAGTAGCAGGCAACTCAGAACATGATAATTGAAGTGATACCTGAATCTGTATGTTGATGTACTGTATAGAATTCCTATTTGAACTTGAGCAACCCAGATCTTGCTCCAGAACTCAGTTTGAGTACCAGTTGAAAATTCAGCTGATCGCAGGAACAGTACAAGTTTCCAAGTTTACACAAACTTAGCTGTGGCAGAACCTCATAAGTAACGTAGCCCACATGCACTAATCCTTGTCTTAATAGACCTCGGATGACTATGCATGTGTTCCACAAGACTTAATTAGCTCTGTCGGGTTAAACCCGAAATCTCCACGATTCTCCAAGCAAGGATCGATCATTACAAGAGACATTGCAGTGTACAACAATTTTACAATAAAATAATATACATCGAGTGAAAGCGAAAGTCTTACAAAACATAAGTTTACAAACCTAAAAGTATTAAACCTTACAAACCCCGAGTTAAGTTATTACAAACCATAAAGTTGTAGATAGCATTATGGTAACTTTATTACAAAGCACTTCAAACGTGGTGCTTGCCCAAGGCCAAACACACTACTCGTCGTCACTCTCCGGAACGACCGTCATGCAACAAGGTGCAAAGCACACCTGAGCATGAGACTCACCTGCAATAAGGGGTTTAACAAACCTTGAGTACAAAAGTACTCAACAGGACTAACCCGACAAAAAAGGTGGCGAAGACTCAGGAATGCAGGCCAGATAGGAATCAAGGTAAAGTCCAAAGCAAGAATCAATTCTTTTGCGTAAAAGCTGCTAAGAGTGAGTCCTTAACCTCAAGTTTTACTTTCAAGTTAAACCTATGGGATTATTTATGCTAAACTAACATGAGTAAAACCCGTAACAAGATAATTCATACAACTCTCTTTTATCTCTATCATAAAGTAGCCACCACTTTTATCTACGATGAATGGTCGGAGGATCAAGTCTCCATAACCGAGGAGCATGACGATTCGAATTGATTTACTCAGCTGAGGATTCCTAAACACACGATATAATTGGGACTCTAACCCACAATTATATCAACAGTACCATCGGACATTCTAGAACTAGGCTCAGCTTCCGTGCCATCCGAGAATACTTGTACACCTCCAATCCGGGTTACGTCCCACGAGGGTAACTAGTATCCCCGCCATCTCGCCACTCCTAATGCATGGGCTCACCGTACTAATCCTTAGATTATCCTAGGGTAGAGCTTTTCCGTAGATATGTGAGTAGTTGTAAAGTCTTGTCCAGCAGGCCAACAACGGCCGGTCCTTAACTGACAAGTCGGAAACACTACATCAACCATTTAATGTAAGTCACCCGACCGATCTTAATGATCATTAGCTACCAGCATTACGATTCGACAGGTGATACCAACTTCAATCATTTTGAAGTAACTCAGTTGAAAACCTACTTATTAAAGCAAGACTAAGCGTACAAGGCATTTTCAAAATAAAACAGGTATCAAGGATGATATACGAGTAACAAGGTAGGTAATGCATCAATTAGGATTTCACGCAACTCTTATTACTTAATGCATCAAAGCAAAAGCATAAATGGTAAAAACTTTATAATACAAGGTGGGGTTTGAATGTAACCGGGATTTATCTTGATCGAGAGAGTAGACGAAACCGGACTCGTCAACACCGGAAACAACGAAACCCAACTCCGGAACTGGTTCCTCCTTCGGATCGGTGTTACTTTCCTCGTTCACGTGATCTACACGATAATGACATGTATTTACATGATTGAATATAAATATGATACTTAATAAAGATTAAAGACGAGCGCAAACAATTAATTAAAGTGCCGAAGATCATTAGGGTTAATGACCAAGGGTCATCACTCAAATCCAAAGTCAAACAATTAATTATTAACTAAGAAAATTAAACCCTAAAATAAAAGGTTGTCAAATTAATTTCAAAAATTAATTTTAGGTAGATTATATAAAAACAGTGCACAAATAAATTTTCATGATTTTTGGATAAATAAATAAATTACTAAAAATCAAGAAAGACTCATTTTTTAATTAAAAGAGCTAATTTTTGAACATAGAAAAACTACTCAAATTTGGCATTTCAAAATTTTCCTAGATAGAGGACATCATAAAGAACACACACAAAAATTTTCAGAATTTTTGGACCTACACATGAATTACTATGATTTTCTAAAGAAAATAACATTTTCAAACCTAAATAGAAATGGAAAAAGGGTTTAGAAAAAGAAAAAAAACCGACGGGCCGAATCGACTTGGCTCGGCCCAGCACCGTTGCGGTCCGGCCCAACAGTGGGCAGGCCGGCCCAACTCGGCCCACCCGAGCCGGCCCGACGGCGGCGGCGACTTCGCCGGCGATAGCTCGCCGGCGGCGAGGTCCTAGGCGGCGGGATTTGGCTCAACGTGATCCCCACGACACGGCGCACCTCCTAGGGTAGACAATGAGGCGGCAGAGCATCGGCCGCACTCTCGCCGGCGGACATGGCGGCTCGGCGGAGCGGCGACGCGACGGTGGAGCTCGCCGGAGCATCTCCGGCGACACTAACGCGAGCAGCGGCCCTAGAGCAACTACGCGGACGCGATGCGCACACTAGATAGGGTAACGCACAGCGCTAGCACGATCTACCTCAACGGCGGCGATCGGACAAGGCCATGCCAATGGCGACGCATGGTGGCCGGCTGCCACAGGGACCTAGGGCTCAAGCAAAGGCATGGACGGGACGAGAAGCTCACCCCGGTGACGATGCGCGCGAAGATGTGGATGCAGGACGGTCGGAGATGGGAGCTTGGCGGCGGAAATGGCATCGGCGGTGGATTCCGGTGGCACGGGCGGCGTCACGGCGGCATGGCGATGAACGGTGGTGGCGAGCTCGCGGTGGGACGTTGCCGGAGTTGGAGAAGACGGCGGCGATTCACGGGGCTCCGGTCGACTTCGGCCTTCACGGGCTACCGCTTCGCGTGCACAAGCTCAAGGTGAGGCTGGCGGGCTAGTTAATGGCGGCGGCATGTGGCTGGAAAGTGCGCGGCGGCGGCGTCGGGGAGCGAGCGAGCGGCGGCGTGGAGAAGGAGAAAGAAGGAGGGAAAACGGGTTTTGCCGGCCGTTTTATGGCGCAAGGACGGCGGACGGGGAAGGCGACACGGGCGGCGAAGCTCGCTCGGAACGGGCCGGGCGGTCGCCGGCAAGCCGGCATGGCCGCCATGGCCACGGCGACGATGGCGCCGGTGAGAACAGGTGATGATGACGTCATCCACAAGAATGCTGATGAAATTTTGCAATTTACACCAGATTTTTGAACTGTACTAAAAAATTTCCAAAAACAAACCCTAGCTAAATTTTCATGCTCTACAATTTTTAAACTAGGAGATTTTCAAATTCTGAACAGAAATTTGAATTTTGAATCAAACTTGAAAAGGGGACAAAGACCCTAGAATGAAATATATGAAATTACTTTTGATTTTTCTAAAGAACTTGAAAAACTCCAAAACTATGGAATACTCAACTTTTCAAACCGCACATTTGCTCCAAAAAGTGTTTTTCCAAAATATGCATAGTTTTTTAATTATGATTTGAAATTCAAAGGGGGACAACTGCTAGAAAACCGTATTTTCAAATTTATTTGAAATTCTTTTTGAAAACTTGAAAAACTTTGTTCACCAACATTGTATGTCTCATCAAGCTCTACAAAGTTGCTTTTTGGACCAACCCCAAATTCTTTGTAGATTTTGAATTAGAGAAAAGGGGGTAAAATGGAGTTTGTCGGAAAAAGGGTTTTGAAGCGAAAACTCCAACTCGATTTAACCTAGTTGATCACCAAGGATCACAAGCATCATCTTAGGAGCACAATCAACCTAGAATATAAATTTTATTTTAGTTGATGCACATCTAGGTTGACTTAACATGAATGCTTTGCAACTAATTATGATGACATGTCGTTTTAGTTGATATAACATCGAGATGTTATGACTCTTCCTTAAAGAAATCTCATCCCGAGATTTAAAGCCTTGGGTTAGGTAATGGAAAAGGAAATATGTCAAGCAACACATCTCAACAAGGACATAAGAAAAGGGGTTTTTACAACTCACACTAGACTAGTTATAACTCGTAGAGGAAATTATAACTTAGATAGAAGCATAGAACTCGGAAATGTTCTGACATACTCTTCGGATTCCCAAGTAGCCTCTTCTTCCGAGTGATGATTCCATTGTATCTTGTATCACTTGGTTGTTTTTTGCGAGTAACATGATCTTTCGATCTAGAACTTTGATAGGATACTCGAATCGGTTAGATCGGGTTCAAGTTCAATTCCTTCAATATCAACAGCTTTGTCGTGGTTGAAGACACTTCTTGAGTTGTGACACATGGAACACATTGTGCACGGTGACAATTGTTCCGACAACTTCAAGCGGTATGCTACTTTTCCACAAGCATCTAATAACTGGAATGGGCCAATGTAGCGAGGTGCTAACTTGCCCTTAACTCCGAATTGAGTAACTCCCTTCATAGGTGATACCTTCAAATACACATAATCTCCTTTAGCAAATAACAATGGCCGACGTCTCTTGTCTGCATAACTCTTTTGGCATAACTGTGCTATCTTCATATTTTTCTGTATCTGCTCAACCTTTTCTTCAGTCTCTCTCACAAGATCAACTCCAAATAACCTTCGTTCCCCGGGCTCTGGCCAATTTAATGGAGTTCTGCATCTGCGACCATACAATGCTTCAAAAGGTGCCATTTTGATAGTTTCTTGATAACCGTTGTTGTATGAGAATTCCGCCAATGGTAAACATTCATCCCATTTTTTCGGAAAATTTAACACAAGATCTCAACATATCTTCTAAGATTTGGTTAACTCTTTCGTCGATTCATCTGTTTGCGGGTGATAAGCTAAACTATAAACTAGATCACTACCCAATGATTCACCGAAAGATTTCTAGAAATTTGATATAAACCGAGTACCTCTATCAGACACAATGGTCTTTGGTACACCATGAAGCTTCACAATATTGCTCAAATATAACTCCGCATAGGTGGATGTAGGATATATTGTCTTAACAGGTAAGAAGTGAGCTGATTTGGTAAGACGATCGACAATGACCCAAATGGAATCATAACCCTTTGATACCTTGGGCAGTCCGACAATAAAATCCATATCGATATCTTCCCACTTTACCGTAGGAATAGGCAATGGATGTAGCTCTCCCGGGCCGACTTCAAATGTACAGCTTTCACTTTCGACATGTATCACACCTTGCTACATAACTAGCAATTTCTATCTTCATTTTGGTCCACCAAAATCTTTGTTTCAAATCATGGTACATCTTGTTGCTTCCTGGATGAATAGAGAACTTAGTGTTGTGTGCTTCATCAAGGATTTTCTGATGTAACTCAGGGACTTTTGGTACAACCAACCGATCCTTGAACCATACAACATCTTTCGCATCAATTCTAAAGCAAGAATCTTCATGTTTACTAGCCTTCTCCTTAATCTTCTCCTTGATACATTCAATTCCTTATTACTTTTCCGAGCATCAATAATTTGATCTCGATAGTTGTCTCAATAGTTAGATTAGACAAACCGCCTTGTTGAACTATCTCTATGCCAAGTTTCTCAATTTCATGGCACAATGAAATATTGAGAGGCTTCACTGCCAAATAGTTATATTGATTCTTTTGATCGAGTGCATCGGGCCGACCACATTCGCTTTACCAGGATGGTAATGCACCTCTAGATCATAATCCTTGATTAATTCTAACCATCTTCTTTGCCTCATATTCAGCTCATCTTGAGTGAAAATATATTTCAAACTCCCGTGATCCGTATAAATGTGACAAGTGCTGCCTAGCAAATAGTGACGCCATATCTTCAATGCATGGACAACTGCCGCTAACTCAAGATCATGAGTTGGATAATGCTCTTCATGTTGCTTAAGCTGTCTTGAAGCATATGCTATAACTCGGCCTTCTTGCATCAATACACATCCAATACCGGTCAAGCATCACAATAAACATCAAACGGCTTCGGATATCCGGCTATGCTAAGATTGGTGTAGATGTTAACAACTTCTTCAAAGTTCGAAAAGCTTCCTCACACTCGGGAGACCAAATAAACTTTACTTGATTCTTCAACAATTCGGTGATAGGCTTAGACACCTTTGAGAAATGGGATAAACCGACGATAATATCCTACCATTCCCAGAAAATTGCGAACTTGATGAACTGTTTTTGGAGGTTCCCAATCAAGTACATCTTTTACTTTGCTAGGTCTATAGGTACACCTTCACCGACAAGACATGCCTAAGAAACTGAACTTCTTTGAGCCAAAACTCACATTTGCTGAACTTAGCATACAACGATGTTTCCTTAAACGTTCTAACAATGCGTAAATGTTTCGCATGTTCCGCTTCATTCTTGGAGTAGACTAGAATGTCATCAATGAATACCACTACAAATTGATCAAGTTCGGGCATAAACACCAAGTTCATAAGGTATGAGAAATGAGTCGGTGCATTGGTAAGCCCAAAAGACATAACTAAATATTCATATAATCCATATCTCGGTAGTGAATGGAGTCTTTGGAATATCCTCGTGGCGAATCTTGATCTCGATGATACCCAGATCTCGAGATCTATTTTGGAAAATACCTTTGCTCCCGCTATTTGATCAAAAAAGTAGATCAATACAAGGCAAAGGATATTTGTTCTTGATAGTCACTTCATTCAACGGACAATAATCTACAACCAATCTCAAAGTTTTATCCTTCTTCTTCACAAAGATACGGGCAACCCCAAGGTGAACTACTATGCCCGATAAAACCTTTATCTAACAAACTCTTGCAACCGAACCTTCAATTCGCCAACTCGGAGGTGCCATCCAAGATGCTCTTCTAGATATAGGAGCGTACTGTGTTTCAAATCAATCACAAACTCAACATCTCTATCGAGGTAACCCAGGTAACTCTTCTAGAAACACATCCGGAAACTCTCGGACAATTGGAATATGCTCAATTTTCGTTGCTAAAATGGCATTAACTACTTCAACCTTTCTCTTGAGAGTTGAGAAATGGATGAGAAGCTTGGACTTATACCGTTAGGTAAGTTGACTCTCGTGCATCTATTGAAAATATCTATCACCGCTCCATGCCGACTCAGCCAATTCATTCCTATTATCACATCTATTGTCCGCTTCTTTCGTAATTATCATATTGGTGGGGAAGATATGTCCCCCCAAATTTATAGGTACTTCACGTACCATCTCCCTAGTACACATTCGCCCTCCCGCCGATTGTATAAAGAACTCTTCACTTATTTTTGTTATAGGTATGTCATGCTTCTTAACAAAAGTACCATTGATGAATGTATGTGATGCACCTGAATCAAAAAGCGTAACTACAGGATGATTGGCAACAGAAAACATACCCAACATGATAGGTTCGCCATCGAATTTCTCCAAACTTGAGCAAGGAAAACCCAACCTATCTTCTTGTCGTTCTTGTCCTTCTCTCGAGCATTCTCGGTTACCACCTCGATTCTGATTCTCGTCGCTGCTATTGCCGTGGAGCAGAGCTCTTGGAACACCGTAACCATACCGCCTCGATACGGCAATCCCTCGAGAAATGGCCAGGCTTTCCACAATTATAGCATGGGTAGTTGTAGTTTGGTGGAGTTTGGGTACGAACACCAGGGGCATTCGGCTATCGTGGAGCTGAAAGAGCTGCAGCAGGACGGAAAAATGTCTGCTGCCTAGGCTAGAACTGTGGTGGACGATAAGGGAAATGACCATGATTCTGAGGATGGTAAATAACTTTCTGACGCTTTGCATTGCCACTAAAGGAACCAGAGAAACCACTTTTCTTCTTTTTCAACTCTTTATGCTTGCGAGTCTTCTTCTCAAATGCAATGGCAATGTTCACAGTCTCTTGATAAGTAGGATTGGGAGACCCAGTGGGCATTATCTGAATTTTAGTGTTCGGACCTCCGATAAAACATTCCCTCTTCTTGCGATCGCATTCACATGTTCCGGTGCATACCGAGATAACCGATTGAAATTCCCCACATACCGTATAACAGAATTATCACCTTGTAGCTGTGCCAAAATTTCCTCTAACTCGATCTTCATCAAACCTTCAAGAATATGATGAGCTCGAAAAGCTTCAACAAACTCATCCCATGTCACACGGTGTCCAAGCAGTTATTCTACAAGAAAGTTTGCCCACCGTGCACCAAGACGACCTCCGAGCCGTTGAGCAAAGCAAACACGAGCTTCGATAGATAGTGCAATCAATCAGACTAAACTTCTGCTCCATAGTGCGGAGCCAATCATCAGCCTCCATGGGATCATCAACCTTAGAGAAGACTGGAGGATGAGTATCGGTGAAATCCACATAAGTAGTTTCATCCCTGTTGTTACAGCCATGATTACCCTACCTTGCATTCTGAGCCAATATAGTGGTTGCATTAACAAGTGCAGCTAAGGCCTCTGCTAGAGTGGGTGGAACTGGCGGTGGTAGGGGAGCATCTTCCGCATGTTCCTCATGTTCGTGTGTGCGGGCATCTCGTTGTATAAACAAACCAGCTTTATTCATATGATTTATTGAACTTAGAAAACAGTTACTTATTACAAGTAAACACCCTACTTATAATACATTATTTTTGTTACATCGTCCGCACCTCGCAAGACTTCCCACGCCTACTAAGGTTCAAAAACAAGGGATAAGGGATATATTACATCACTCTTTGCCTAACTCTCTACTCTTCCTCCTCATCATCCTCCACTCGGGACAACCTCTTCCTCTTCCTCCTCTTCTCGCTCTTCTATTATGATCTCAGGATCTTCCTCTCGATCTTCTTTCTTTGGGATCCTCTTCATTCTCATTTTCAGCATTCATTTCATCCTCATCAATGATATCCTCATCAACAGGTGCTAATTCTTTGGGATCTTCTTCCTCCATCATTTCCGGATCTTCTCCTCATCCGACCCATGACAAAACCAAGATCATCCGCGCAACCATTCGCCGATATTTCGGATCTAACAGATTGTTCAACCTCGACACTCATCATCAAGCATCATCAAGCATACTCTTCTAACTCTGCCACATACTCTTCTAATTCTTGAATGCGCTCATTAGCCTCATGTACTTGTGCCCGAGCATGATCCTTTCGGTTCTTGGTGTGTTTCGACGACGCCCGAGCCGCCAAACCGATAAGCCTCGAACTCGATCATTTTCTGCCCTCTGTAATTCTACTCTGAGCCTGCATATTTCAGCTTGTGGATCTAAGTTGGAACCGCACGCTCTCTCCAATCTCATACTTTGGAGCTAACCGATAGCTGGGCACTCCCTTAGGTCCAAGACTTTTGCGAGGAGTTTGCTTGGTACCGGGCCATCCTAAAGAAATAGAAAGATCATAAGGATAAGAATAGATAGGTGGAATTGAAAGCTAGCATGAATAGAATTGATACTACTTAACCCAAACCACATTAAGAAGGAAGGTAATTAAAATAGGTTAATTAAACATGATGGATGACCGAACTTACGATCTAAGCATAAAAACATTAAGCTAAGCACATACTTAAAGTAAACTTTGTAATTAGGGCAATAATACATGCTATCCACCATAAGGAATTTTAAATATGCCTATAGGGACTAAAGGATAGAACATAGGTAAGGGATAAGCAAATTTTGGACTCAAAATAGTCATATTAAGTTTTATGGATCCAAAACATTTTGAAGTTTTGCAATAGACACTACAATACTCCGGAATAACGATTCGGCTCGATACCGTGCTCGTGGCATAACCTCCTAAGTAATGTGGCCCACATGCACTAATCCTTGTCTTAACGGACCTCGGATGACTATGCATATGTTCCACAAGACTTAATTAGCTCGTCGGGTTAAACCCGAAATCTCCACGATTCTCCGAGCAAGGATCGATCATTACAAGAGACATTGCAAAAGTGTACAACAATTTTATAATAAAATAATATACATCGAGTGAAAGCCGGAAGTCTTACAAAACATAAGTTTACAAACCTATAAGTTTTAAACCTTACAAACCCCGAGTTAAGTTATTACAAACCATAAAGTAGTAGATAGCATTATGGTAACTTTATTACAACACTTCAAACGTGGTGCTTGCCCAAGGCCAAACACACTACTCGTCGTCACTCTCCGGAACGACCGTCATGCAACAAGGTGCAAAGCACACCTAAGCATGAGACTCACCTACAACAAGGGGTTTAACAAACCTTGAGTACAAAAGTACCCAACAAGACTAACCCGACGAAAAAGGTGGTGAAGACTCAGAATGCAGCCGATAAGAATCAAGGTAAGGTCCAAAGCAAGAATCAATTCTTTTGCGTAAAAGCCGCTAAGAGTGAGTCCTTAACCTCAAGTTTTACTTTCAAGTTAAACCTATGGAGTTATTTATGCTAAACTAACTTGAGTAAAACCGTGAGTAACAAGATAATTCATACAACTCTCTTTTATCTCTATCATAAAGTAGCCACCACTTTTATCTACGATGAATGGTCGGAGGATCAAGTCTCCATAACCGAGGAGCACGACGATTCAAATCGATTTACTCACCGAGGATTCCTAAACACATGATATAAGTGGGACTCTAACCCACAATTATATCAATAGTACCATCGGACATTCTAGAACTAGGCTCAGCTTCCGTGCCATCCGAGAATACTTGTACACCTCTAATCCGAGTTACGTCCCACGAGGGTAACTAGTATCCCCGCCATCTCGCCACTCCCAATGCACGGGCTCACCGTACTAGTCCTTAGATTATCCTAGGGTAGAGCTTTTCCGTAGATATGTGAGTAGTTGCAAAGTCTTGTCCAGCAGGCCAACAACGGCCGGTCCTTAACTGACAAGTCGGAAACACTACATCAACCATTTGATGTAAGTCACCCGACCGATCTTAATGATCATTACCTACTAGCATTACGATTCGACAGTGATACCAACTTCAATCATTTTGAAGTAACTCAGCTTGAAAACCTACTTATTAAAGCAAGACTAAGCATACTAGGCATTTTCGAAATAAAAACAGTATCAAAGATGATATACGAGTAACAAGGTAGGTAATGCATCAATTAGGATTTCACGCAACTCTTATTACTTAATGCATCAAAGCAAAAGCACAAATGGTAAAAACTTTATAATACCAGGTGGGGTTTGAATGTAACCGGGGCTTGCCTTGATCGAGAGAGTAGACAAAATCGGACTCGTCAACACTGGAAACACCGAAACCCGACTTCGGAACTGGTTCCTCCTTCGGATCGGCGTTACTTTCCTCGTTCACGTGATCTACACGATAATGACATGTATTTACATGATTGAATATAAATATGATGCTTAATAAAGATTAAAGACAAGCGCAAATAATTAATTAAAGTGCCGAAGGTCATTAGGGTTAATGACCTAGGGTCATCACTCAAATCCAAAGTTAAACAATTAATTATTAACTAAGGAAATTAAACCCTAAAATAAAAAGTTGTCAAATTAATTTCAAAAATTAATTTTAGGTAGATTATATCAAAAACAAGGCACAAATAAATTTTCATGATTTTTGGATAAATAAATAAATTACTAAAAAACAAGGAAGACTCATTTTTCAATTAAAGAGCTAATTTTTGAACATAGCAAAACTACTCAAATTTGGCATTTCAAAATTTTCCTAGATAGAGGACATCATAAAGAACACACACAAAAATTTTCAGAATTTTTGAGCTACACATGAATTACTATGATTTTCTAAAAAAATAATATTTTTAGCCTAAATAGAAATGGAAAAAGGGTTTAGAAAAAGATAAAAAACCGACCGGGCCGAATCTAACTCGCCGGCCCAAAGATCGTTGCGGTTCGGCCCAACAAGGCAGGCCGCCCAACTCGCCCACCCGAGCCGGCCCGACGGCGGCGGCGACTTGGGCTGGCGATAGTTTCGCCGGCGGCGAGGTCCTAGGCGGCGGGACTTGGCTCAACGTGATCCCCACGACACGGCGCACCTCCTAGGGTAGACAATGAGGCAGCGGAGCATCGGCCGCATGCTCGCCGGCGGACATGGCGGCTTGGCGGAGCGGCAACACGGCGGTGGAGCTCGTCAGAGCATCTCCGGCGACGCTAACGCGAGCAGCGGCCCTAGAGCAACTACGCGGACGCGATGCGCACACTAGATAGGGTAACGCATAGCCCTAGCACGATCTACCTCGACGGCAGTGACCGGACAAGGCCATGCCAACGGCGACGCACGGCGGCCGGCTGCCACAGGGACCTAGGGCTCAAGCAAAGGCATGGACGGGACGAGAAGCTCACCCCGGTGACGATGCGCGCGAAGATGTGGATGCAGGACAGTCGGAGATGGGAGCTTGGCGGCGGAAATGGCGTCGGCGGTGGACTCCGGTGGCACGGGCGGCGTCACGGCGGCGTGGCGATGAACGGTGGTGGCGAGCTCGCAGCGGGACGTTGCCGGAGTTAGAGAAGACGGCGGCGATTCACGGGGCTCTGGTCGACTTTGGCCTTCACGGGCTAGCGCTTCGCGTGCACAAGCTCAAGGCAAGGCTGGCGGGCTAGTTAATGGTGGCGGTGTGCGGCCGGAAAAGTGCAGCGGAGCGGCGGCGGCGTCGAGAGCAGAGCGAGGCGGCGTGGGAAGGAGAAAGGAGGGAAAACGGGTTTTGCCGGCCGTTTATGGCGCAAGGACGGCGGACGGGGAAGGCGACACGGCGGCGAAGCTTCGCTCGGGAAATGCGGCCGGGCGGTCGCCGGCAAGCCGGCATGGCAGCCATGGCCACGGCGACGATGGCGCTGGAGGAGAACAGGGTGATGATGACATCATCCACAAGAATGCTGATGAAATTTTGCAATTTACACCAGATTTTTGAACCGTACTCAAAAATTTCCAAAAACAAACCCTAGCTAAATTTTCATGCTCTACAATTTTCTCAATTGGGGGATTTTCAAATTCTGAACAAAAATTTGAATTTTGAATCAAACGTGAAAAGGGGACAAAAACCCTAGAATGAAATATATGAAATTACTTTGATTTTTCTAAAGAACTTGAAAAACTCCAAAACTATGGAATACTCAACTTTTCAAACCGCACATTTGCTCCAAAAAGAGTTTTTTCAAAATATACATAGTTTTTGAATTATGATTTGAAATTCAAAGGGGGACAACCGCCGAAAAACTATATTTTCAAATTTATTTGAAATTCTTTTTTGAAAACTTGAAAAACTTTGTTCACCAACATTGTATGTCTCATCAAGCTCTACAAAGTTTCTTTTTGGACCAACCCCAAATTCTTTGTAGATTTTGAATTAGAGAAAATGGGGTAAAACGGAGTTTGTCGGAAAAAGGGTTTTGAAGCGAAAACTCCAACTCGATTTAACCTAGTTGATCACCAAGTGATCACAAGCATCATCTCAGGAGCACAATCAACCTAGAATATAAATTTTATTTTAGTTGATGCACATCCAGATTGACCTAACATGAATGCTTTGCAACTAATTATGATGACACGTCAGGTTTTAGTTGATATAACATCGAGATGTTACATCAGCTGACCAAAAGCATTCTGATTGCAAGTACAGATATATCTACAGAACTACAGAACATCATCAGTTAATCAACAAGAGCAGAACCAAGTTTCCAAGTTTACACAAACTCAGATGATCTCACATCGAAGGAAATGCATGAGAAGTGCACAGAATCCAAGTGCACAGAAGCAGATACATATAAATAGTGATGACATAGACATCTCAGGTTTGACACTTCGATCTACTTGATCCCAACAGGAACTCAAGTGCAGAACCATACAATTAACTTAAGAGCATATTATATAATTTCTGCATTGCATTATACAGATACATCTCAAATGCAAATACGAAGACACGGATGATACGGACATGTACAACATCGACAAAGAAAAACCTAACCATCCCCCATATCATTTCATCGAACACGTTCCATACCCCAATCACAACAAGCAACCTACTAGAATGAAAGGAGGGCATGAGGAGGGCCGCATCTACCTCGAGCGCCTGGCGGTGGCGGCGGCGGTTGCGAAGCTCCTGGCGGTGGCTCGGAGGCGGTTTCTTGGCCGCGCCGCCCACAGCTTGATCTCCGGCACAAGGAGTGTGCCCGGGTGGCCCAGCGGCTACAGCGTGGAGGCAGTGCCGGGCCCAGTGGCCGGGGCAGGGCACGACCGCGGCGGGCAGCACAGAGGGCGGGGGCAGGCACACGGCTGCGGCGGGCAGAACAGAGGCCGGGCGAGGGCGCAACGGCGCGGCGTCGCGTGACTTCGGCGCGGCAACGGGCCACCCGTTTTCAGATAGGGGCCTGATTTCGGGCCTGTGGCTGGAGTTGGGCTTTGATTTTGACCCCCAAATTTTGCAGGCCACCTCCCAAATGGAGATGTGGGGGCTTCATTTCGGGCCTGTGGCTGGAGTTGCTCTTGCTCTGTTTTCCTCTGCCTGATGCTCTGTTTTCCTCCGCTTTCCTCTGCTTGATGCTCTGCTTCTGCTTATCATCGTCATGAGTATCCCCCAGCCCTATTTCTGTGTATGTGTTCCACATGAGGTTCTTGTGGGCACTTTCCACCCTAAAAAAATTTAAAATATATTTCCTTTTTTTTTTTCTGGTCTTTGCAGAGTTTTAGCGTCCATGTCACGTGATGCGTCATGCGTGCTTTGAAGGAACACCTACCTTTCGACGGAGAAGTGAGTGGGAACATAAACAACGTCGTCGATGGAAAGAGTGGTGCAGCTCGGCGATGCGCCGGAGGCCGCCGGAGCATCGTTTTTTTTTTTTTTTTTTTTTTTTGGGTGAGAAAACCGCCGGGGAGAATCACTGCAACGACGCCGGCCTGCTAAGCCTAAAAATTGGTACGAAAGACCCAAAGCCACAAGTTTTACTTTGTTGGGCCAGAGGCCCATCTGTTTAACCCGCAAAGTGAAGCCTAACTAACCGACACAACACCCTTTGCACACTCACGCTATCTAATCGTTCACAACTACTTTACTCAAAAAAAAAAAAAATCGTTCACAACTACTCGCTTGATGCGAAATGAGCCTTGGCATAGTAGGCGATGTATGCCGAGCAAACATCACATTACATCAGGGTACAAGACTATTAAGCAGCTACACGTAGATGCTGCCTGTAAGTACATTAATTATTAGCACATGGCGTCAAAAAAAAAAAAATTATTAGCACATGATGCAGAACACAAGAAGCAGAGAACGAAGCCACACACATCTATCCATGCATATATACTGACACGATCACGACGAGATCTGTATCTTATTGGGCTCATGCTTGGGCTTGGGGACGGTGATCTTGAGCCAGCCTTTGGCCGCCATCGTCGCCGCGACGTTCTTCTCGTCGTAGCCAGGGGGCATGAGCAGGCGGACGTCCAGCGAGCTCGCCCGCGGCTCGTCGTTGATGTCGCCCGTGTACCTCACCACCAGGAGCACGTGGTCCGCTGTCGCGACCTCCAGTTTCTCCTGGGCCAGGTCTCCTACCTCCAGCTCCAGGACGATCAGGTCCTTGGCCGTGTCCTCCGAGATCCTCCAGTTCGTGCCCGCTGATGTCGCTGTCGGCCGGTGCACCAGGGCTGAAATTTTCGTTCCAAATAAATTTGTTGACTAACCAACCAATCGATCGATCGATCGATAAATGAAGTTGGGCTTTATTTACAGATTATTTGGCGTGGCACATTGCTACATAGTATAGCTTAGCACTTACCTGTGGGTTCGATGTGGTACGAGTACTTATTTTGCGCATGGCACGTGAAGAGAGCAGCCCGCCGGGACCGGGATGACGAGGAGGCCCAACGCAGACCCTCTACCGGAGAAGCCGGCGCCGGCGACGGTTGTCTGCTGCGGAGACGGAGCTGCAGTGATCCGGCGCCGGGAGAGGATTTCCACGGCGCCGGCGCCGGCGCCCGGCCGAGGGTGGTGGTGCAGGAGCTCAACGACATCGCCATCTAACTGCTAGTGCTAGCTACTACAAGGACGGAATACGGTGTGTACTGCACTTATATGTTCGCTGTGGCGATGCATCGATTGTGTATGCAATGCATGCCTTATATAGAAGCCGTATGGGTGGACAAGTGCTGTGTAGCTTTGCTTCGCAAGCTAATTCAGAATATCAATTTAGTGAACTGAAATGAACAAGCAGCTGCTTTTGTCAAAGTATAAGCATGTGTGATCGATGGTTAGCTTTGCTTTGTCTGCCGGTTCAGAATATATACTCCTATTTAATTAGTGAACTGAAGAAGCAGCTTTTGTTGTAAGCAGAGTATGAGCGCCAATGCATGAGATTTTGGTGCCCCTAAGGAGATAGGTTTCTACCTCTTTGCTTATTTGCGTGGGCCATTTGGAAAATCTAGAAGAAATGGCGATTGAAAGAAAAAGAGGCCTTGGAACCCCTATGGAACATTATCTAAAAAAAAAAAAATCCTATGGAAATCCAATACTTGCCACTACCGGGGAGCTCGACCCCGGGCCAGAAAAGGACACGATTTCTTTTTTTTTTTTTTTTTTTTTTTTTTTTGAAGAGGAGAGAACACGCGACTAAGGCACGTTGGGATGTATTGGGCTGCCAATTTTTTTTAGAGGATTGGGCTGTCAGTTTGGCCCACGATAGCTTATTGCCTTGCTTTTTCCCGCGCCTCTGCCTCGTGCTCTGTTTTCCTCGGCCTGATGCTCTGTTTTCCTCTGCGTGTGCTCTGTTTTCCTGTGCCTGATGCTCTGCTTTTGCTCATCATCATCAGTCCATGCTTGGCTGCTTCCATTTTCTACCGTTGATATTTCTATTTTTATGTGAAAACCGCATAATAAGCGCATCTAACTTTGCACAATAGTATCTCCCTGTCCTATTTTTGTGCATGGGTTCCTACGTTCCTTTGTTTGAAGGGCATAATGACACTGGAAACAATTAGACTCACCGTAAATAAATAAGGCCTAATATTGTGTTGTAACCTGGCTCATCCGCTGTGCAATCTGCAATGTTTCATTGCCCTCCTAGGTGGCAGTATTAGTCGGTCCCTCCCTTCCTCCAACTTATAAAATTGTTCTGGCTTTTATTTTTTTTTTCTATGCACCTATGTCGATATACCTAATATAAATGTTACATCCTCAAATGCAGCTTATGCCTAAAATAAGGTCTGCTGCAGCTATGTTGAATTTTGATTTTTGTCGTATTTTCTGTAATTGCATCTATTTTTAAATATTTGTACGATACAACACATATGACATGGGTACAACGCTGATACGGCATTTTTATAGTACGATTACATTTGCATTCGTGATGTTGTTCTACTCCTAAAGTTTCCATCACTAACATTGATCACTGATAATTAGTGCCATAAGGTTTAACCATAGTATATCATGTCCAATAGCCATTTATTCGATGTTACAACACTCACGGTTCAGCTGACAGAAATGAAGGTTTGTATTCTCAAGTATACTGCTGTATGTGAACCAACAAAGTTACATTGTACTATAAAAAAGGTGCACAAATAGAAGCATCACACAGGATACTCATCAGCTACATAGAAGCAAGTCAATTAAAGAGTATTTAGATTACCATTGATAATAAGCAAATAAAGATCCTTGGATTGGATTCATAAAACAAGACACCTTGTCTGGTCACAAAAAAAGACACCTTGTGAGAGCATGGCGACTGCCTTCCTGTGATTGGACTGCAGTCTACATGGTCACTGATGAGTGGCGAACAAATGAGACGGAGGCCGTGATAACAGTGAGCAGTAGGAGGGCATTGAGCACGATGGCGAGGCAGGCGGCATGGGGTGGAGACACAACTCTCATTGCTATCATCCTCATCAGATAGAGCCCAAGAAGTACAGTGGAGAAGAAAAAGAAGCCAGCTGCGGTGCCTGGCCCATGTAGGAGTAATATCCCAAGATCCCAGTGTTCAGGCCGCCACAGGTGGCAATGCCGTTTGATATGTCGAATGAATGGTTCAAGTAATGATTCTCTTGATTGCCGATGTCACCTTGTGTATCGCCATCATTTGTGGTGAAGGAGGGCAATACATACTTCTTTACTGATGAATGCTGAAACTTTGGTTGGAGGAGGGCGACAGCAACGATCAGAAACAGCACGGTGAGGATGCTGAAGGCATAGCATCTGTTGAATGGGAGAATGAGAAGGCACATTGCCAGTTCTAGGAGGAACCATGAGATGCAGGGCAAGGCATTGCCCCAATTTGGCAGTTTTATCAGGAGTATTGTGTTGATGATGAGGAACACCACCATGTCGGCCACAAGCAGTGTCTTGATGGTGATCGATGTTGATGAAGAAGGATTCATGTATGCAGAAAATAACATGGTACAAGTGATTAACAGGGTGTTCAGAGTAAAGTTTGGCCAAGTTTTCTGTTGCCCTCCAAGATGACCGGTTGTGTTGTCATTGCTATATATGACCTGCATTTTTTGAGAAAAAAAAACTAATTTTATTAAGTTTAGATATTGTTGACACTCAAATTTGGCAAAGGAGAGGTCAACGCGTCAAACCGGCAACACGGGCAAACTTCGGCGCTCAAAGAGGGGCCGGATGCGCGGGCCGGGAGCGCCGGACGCGTCCGGAGAGCGCCGGACGCTCCCCAGAGAGGACCGCAGGGCCCCTAAGGCGCCGGACGCGCGGCCTGGGGAGCGCCGGACGTGTCCGGAGAGCGCCGGACGCTCCCCAGTGAGGTCTGGCAGCGGTACCGGGCGCCGGACGCTGAGGCGCCGGACGTGCCACACAGCACCGGACGCAGCACGCGCGCGTGGCCACGCGCCGGACGCAACGCTGAGAGTCCCGCGCGCGCCAGGGCGCCGCACGCGCGCTTGGAGGCGTCGGACGCGTCCGACGCCTGTCGGGCGCGACCGACTCCGTTTCGCGTCGCGTTTTTTGGAAGTTTTGGTGTGGGAAACTTGTTGTACGAGTTTTGAAGATGTTTCCTACCGGGATAAGACCACCCCCCTCTATATATATGAGAGGATCACGGCCGATTGATCCCATCCAATCAATCGAACACAAATCAACTCGATCAACACCGATCAAGTCTATCTTCTTCTACTTCTAGCCCTAATTTCTGCCCCAACCCATCTACTTGCTGTCCGGCGTCTCTCTCCGCGAGTTTCCTAGCGATCCTAGGCGTCATCCGCTGGTTCCTAGGAGATCTCCTACGTGCCTCCTCCCGACGGGTCTTCCCGGAGGTGGTTCTAGGTTTTCATGGCCGTCGACGAGCTCCACACCGGCTAATCGATCTCTAGATCGGTCTTGCCGGTTATGCTACGTTGTCGCTGCATTGCAGGTCGCTTCGAGCTACCTCTAGGACGTCCAAGGCCCGTCTACCGTGGTGTGTTGGTACCGATCTCGATCCGTCGGATTCCGGCGTCAACAGATATCCTAAGTGTAATCAACAACTCTGCACAATTTTAGAATACAGTATGGACCGTATATAATCTTTATTTAGGGAAAGTTTCACATTACTCCGTTCAAGTTTGTTCAATGTACGGATAACACCCTAAACTAAGATTTGATTCATTTACTATTCAAAATTATTTATCAACGTCTTTTCTCCGTGTACGAGTTGAATTCAAATTTTGTGAGGTAATAGATGTATATATTACGTTAAAGAAATGAATCATTAATTGTTGTCGTTATGCTTTTACAATTTTGTATTCTTAGTGTCTCATTAATTTTTAATAAAGGGCATGTCAAGTTGAAATAGTGATGAAAATATATGATGTATTTTTAAAATTTAAATTATGATGTCCACTATTACCTCACAACTTTTGAAATTAAAACTCACCTTGTACAAAAAGAAACAAAAATGGGAGTTCTTATTGAGTGGTAAATTGGACCAACTAAAATAGCTGGTCAACTATATCGAATCAAATATTTATTAATGGGTTATTTAGATATTGGCCACATTTTTTGAGGGGAGTATTTAGGCTTTCCAATTTTATGCAATCCATACTTTCATTCTGCAACCTTCATTTCAAAATGAATAAATTCTTAGAATAATTCTAAGTCAAATAGTCCTAAGTTTGATTGACTTTATATGAAATGTTAACAATATTGAGGGCATCAAATAAATGCATTATGAAAATATATTTGTTATACTTAGTGTTACGAATTTAGCGTCATAAATATTTGTTCTGTTTTCTATATGTCGGTGTTTCGAGCCCGGGGGACCTAACACCAACTAGTAAATTTACGCCGCGTATTCCCTAATCCGGATGGTGATGCAAATGACACAAGTTTTTATCCTGGTTCGGGCAAAGAAGGCCCTACGTCCAGCGGGAGGGGGGTGAACTTGTATTGCTTTGCACCGAAGTGCTTGTACAGGGGTGGATACAAGCGCGCGTTGCGGACGAGAGTATGTGCGTGTGTGTGTGATGTGGTGTAGTTAACCAGCCCTTATACTAGGCTCTGGCGCCCCCTTTTATAGGCGAAAGGGAAGCTCAGGGTTACACTGTTGCTAGGGCGAACATGGTGATGACGTCGAGGAATGGACGCAGATCGCATCGTCGAGACTGTAGAGACCTGCTTTAGACCGGTTCGAGCCTGTAGCGGTGTGGGCGATGATGGCTTGCCCGTCCTTCCCCGGGAACTCCGGCGTATGATCGTCGAGGTGGAAAGACAGATCACTGCAGGTCACGTGCGTTTCCCTGTGGTCATTATTACCAGAGCGGTCATTAACCGTTTCGAGAGGTAAGGTTCGAGGGGTAGGCGCCCGGGGTGATACGACTGAGCCACGAAAAATCCGGGTCAAATATACAGTAGATGCGTTTCGAGGGGGTGCCTTGAGGGGGTGAGCCCCAGGTTGATTGGACTGAGTCACGGGAAACGCGGGTCGGGTGTTTGACTGCTGCGTCTCGAGAGGTGCCGTTCGTGGCACAGTGCTCGGTATGGCGCTACAGTGTTGCTGATTTACAGGGTATGGCCGGTAAAAGCTGACGGGACCGGTGCTCAGTTTCATCATGACTGCAGCTGTAGCCACGAAGTTAGGCGGAGAGTGATTGGAGTCATTTAATGTTCCTGCATGGGTGTCTGAATCCCTTTTTCGAGGGGTGATCGGCCCGTTCGAGACCCTCACTCGTACGAGAGGTTCCCCGCAACTCCTTCGAGGGGTCGGGTTGGTCCGTCTCGAGGCCCCATTCGTACGAGGGGTGTCCCGTAATTCTTTCGAGGGGTCACGTGGTTGGCGGTTGCCTGCTCGATTGGTACTGGGCCGTCGGAGCCCGTTCGTAGGCCGGCCTAGTTAAGCTCATGGCAGGTGCTAGGAGTAAAGATTGGGTGTTTTCTAGGTAAAGCGAGATCTTGGGGAAGACAATAATGGTTTTGTTCATTCCATCATACAGATTAATGACCCCCTTAATTTTAGTATTCGACACTATAAAATTGTTCAAACTTAAAATAAATGTTTTGACTTAGGGCAACATTAAAAGTTGATTTAATTTGGTATGAGCAGAATAAAGAAATAGTAGTTATTAACAATTAGGCCCCTTTTGTGGGTCCGGTTCCGGCTCCAGCTACTCATGCAGATCATCTTCTCCGGTTAAGTTGAAGCCATTTAATTAAATGTTTGTAAAAAATAGCTTTAGTGACAGTTTTAAATAATTTGCATTAGATTTGTAAGGAGTCAGAAGAAGCAATATTTTTTCCTTAAAAAAAGAAGTCACATTGTCACATGCTTAGTGACAGGTCCAACATCTAGGCTCAAAGTATGGACTGAGAGACCGGAATGGCCCAAAATAAACATATTGTGAATAGTAACCATGAGTACTGTACGTTACTATAGCGCGGTTATTCTAGCGTCGCCACCGTAGATTAGGTCTAGTGCGTAGTGCAGACCGGCGAGATACGAAACTCTGTAGGCGAGCGGTGTGGAAGTGACGCCACGACGGCCAGGGGCGAGGAGGAGGCTCGGCGTCCGCATGATCGCGATACTGATGGAGAGCGCAGTGGCCGTGTCGGAGGGCAACCTCGCGGAGGCAGCAACGCGAGATACCACCGCCGTGGTCTTCCTGGAGTGTCTTTAGAAGCGCGCGACTCTGTTCTCTGGCGAGGAGGAGGAGGTTTTCACTCGGCTCTGGGGTGGCGGGCAAGGAGCAGCGCCCCGGGCCAGATGGAAATCGAATCGGAATGAACCGAAGCGCCCCGGGGGACGTAGCCACAGCCATAGGTCAGTCCGGGGACCTAAGCCACAGCCATAGGTCAGTCTTTGACATTTTCTAGTGCTGCTCACCACGTCCTAATCCGGGCCCATCGTCTCGCTGTCACCAACCCCAAGAACAACCAAGGTAATCTCCTGTCTGACGTTGTCACTGATGGTGAACCTGAACTGAATGTTGATGCTGGAGATCCTGCGTTGGCGCGTCCTACTGGCCGACGGGCCGATGCTGAGAAAAGACAGAGGAAGGCCAGTGCTCGGGTCTATGGGCCGGACTGGCTGTAATCACCGAAGCCCACGAACCTCTTTGTTTTACTGCATTTCGTTATCTCGGCCCATGTAACGAGCAGGAGCACGAGCCGTGTCTCCTTTGTATTGCCATCGTCTCAATGGGGAGAAACTGAACTCGATCTCATTGTTGAACCTCGCCGTTGGGCGTTGGCAGTGTGCTTGCGGCGATCGCCGGAGTACGGCCTAATCGAGTTCCCCGGACTAGTTACCCGTATCTATCCTAGTTCGGTTACATTTGGCACGTCCAGAGTTTTGGTATATTAGCTAAGCCTTTGACAAATTTATTGAAGAAAGGGGAACTCTACCTTTGGACATCTGAGACTGAGGGTTCTTTCCAAGCTTTAAAGACTGCACTTATGACAGCACCTATACTAGCATTGCCAGATTTTTCCAAAGCATTTGAGATTGAAACAGATGCTTCTGAAAAGGGGATTGGGGCAGTGCTACAGCAAGAGGGTCACCCAATTGCTTATGTCAGCAGGGCATTGGGGCCAAAAGCACAAGGCCTCTCTACTTATGAGAAAGAATATTTTGCAATTTTAATGGCGGTTGATCATTGGAGACCTTACCGTCTGAACACAAAATTTACCACAAGGACTGATCAAAAGAGCCTAGTACATCTTGATGACCAGAGACTGTCCACCCCATGGCAGCATAAAGCTTTGACCTTGATGGGTCTGAGATACAAAATTATATATAAACAAGGCAAAGGAAACAAAGTTGCTGATGCATTATCCAGAACAAACCATGCTACCAGTCATGAGTTATCTGCAGTGTCTGTGGTTACTTCTCCTTGGGCACAAAGTATGATAGCTGCATATCTTGATGATCCTGCATCCTCTAAACTTCTTTAGGAACTATCTATTCAATCACCAGCTGGACATTATGAGTTGATAAAGGGGATCATCTACTACAAATCCAGGATTTGGGTAGGCAGTAATACTTCTATCCAACAGCAAATCCTTAATGCATTGCATGCAAATGCTCTTGGTGGACACTTAGGCTTTGAAGCTACCTACCATAGAGTGAAGAAATTATTTGCCTGGCCACTACTCAAACAAGTTGTCAAGGACTTTGTAGCTAGTTGCCACATTTGTCAACAAGCTAAGACAGAGAGAGTGGCATCACCAGGACTTTTATCCCTTCTTCCACTGCCAGATGGGACATGGAAATGTATCACAATAAATTTCATTGAAGGGCTTCCTAAATCAAAAGGCTTCAATTGCATCCTAGTGGTTGTTGACAGGTTCTCAAAATTTGCTCACTTCATTCCTCTTTCCCACCCCTTTACAGCATTGCAAGTTGCCAATTCTCTCATGGAACATGTGTTCAAGTTACATGGATTGCCTCACTCCATAGTCTCAGATAGAGACAGAGTTTCTACTAGTAAATTATGGAGAGAATTGTTCAATGTATTTGGAACTGAGCTGTACATGAGTAGTGCATACCACCCACAATCTGATGGGCAATCAGAAAGAGTGAACTAGTGTCTGGAAACTTATCTTAGGTGCTTTTTGCATTCTTGTCCAACTAAATGGTCATCTTGGTTATTTTGGCTCAATATTGGTATACCACTCATCTTTGGGTCAGACACCCTTCTATGTGATGTTTGGACACCATCCTAAGGAACCGGGTATTGAAGCCCCTGGAGCAACAGATGTGACTGAGTTAGATCGATGAATGGCTCCGATGCAGGACTTAGTTCAACAACACCTGCTTAGGGCTCAAAAGAAGATGAAAACCCAGGCTGATAAAAGAAGGTCATTCAGAGCTTTCAGAGAGGGAGAAATGGTGTATGTTAAATTACAGTCATATGTTCAAACATCTCTGGCTCATCTCTCTTCTAACAAACTGTCGTTCAGATACTTTGGCCCTTTCAAGGTTGAAGCCAAAATCAATGAATAAAGTGGCTTACCAGTTAAAGCTTCCTAGCAGTAGTTTGATTCATCCAGTTTTCCATGTCTCACTACTTAAGAAAGCTAATACTCCACTCACTTCTGCTAGTCCTTTGCTATCGGACCCAGAAATGCATTTCCAGGTACCTGAGGCCATTTTGGACAGGCGTTTACATGTTCACAATGATGCTGTTATACCCCAGGTACTGGTGAAGTGGTCTGACCTTCCTCAAGCTCTAGCTACATGGAGGATAAAGAAGCTCTTAAGCAAGAAATACCCCAGGGCGCCGGCTTGGGATCAAGCCTTGTTTCGAGGGAGGAGGGATGTCGCCAACCCCAAGAACAACCAAGGTAATCGCCTGTCTGATGCTGTCACTGATGGTGAACCTGAACTGAATGTTGATGTTGGAGATCCTGCGTTGGCGCGTCCTACTGGCCGGCGGGCCGATGCTGAGAAAAGACAGTGGAAGCCTAGTGCTCGGGTCTATGGGCCGGACTGGCTGTAATCACCGAAGCCCACGAACTTCTTTATTTTACTGCATTTCGTTATCTCGGCCCATGTAACGGGCAGGAGCACGAGCCGTGTCTCCTTTGTATTGCCATTATCTCGATGGGATAAATTGAACTCGATCTCATCTGTTGAACCTCGCCGTTGGGCGTTGGCAGCGTGCTTGCGGCGATCGCCAAAGTACGCCCGAATCGAGGTCCCCGGACTAGTTACCCGTATCTATCCTAGTTCGGTTACACTCTTCGGGCCCCACTAGTCCTGATGCTTCCCTGTCCTAGTCGAGCTAAGCCGGGCCGGTAGAGCCAGGTGCCTTGCGCTTGTTGTTGGCAATGGCGCCATCGTTTCACCGCTGTAGTGCGCCTCCTATAAAGAGACCCCGCCCCGAATCCACCACACCGGAAACCCAACCCACTGCCTTGCTCTTGCCCCGCGCCTCTGCCTGGTGCTATGTTTTCTGTTGCCGGATGCTCTGTTTTCCTCTGCGTGAAGCTCTGTCTTCCTCTGCCTGATGCTCTGCTTCTGCTCGTCATCGTCATCAGCCCATGCACGCTTCGCTGCTTCCGTTTTCTACAGTTGCTGTTTTTAATTTTGTGTGGAAACCGCATAATAAGCACATCTAACTTTGCACAAGAGTATCTCCCTGTCCTATTTCTGTGCATGGGTTCCTACGTTCGTTTGTTTGAAGGGCATAATGACACTGGAAACAATTAGACTCACCGTAAATAAATAAGGCCGAATACTGTGCTGTAACCTGGCTCATCCACTGTGCAACCTGCAATGTTTCATTGCCCTCCTAGGTACCCTTCCAAATTATCAAATCGTTCTAGCTTTTATTGTTTTTCGATGCACCTAGATATGTATATTATGTCTATATACATAATATAAAAGTTACGTAGCTAGAAAAGCTAGATCAAGTTATAGTTTAGAATGGAGGAGTGTTAAAGCATGCCAAAGTTCCATCCTCATTGGAGCTTATGTCTAAAATAAGGTCTGCTACAGCTACGTTAAAGTTTCATTTTCATCGTATTTTCCATAAGTGCATCTATTTTCAAACATTTATATGATACAACACATATGCCATGGGTACCTTCAACGCTAATACAACGTTTTGTAGTCCGAATACGGATGCATTCGTGATGTTTTTCTACTCTTTATGTTTCCATCACTACCATTGGTCTCTGATAATTAGTGCCATAAGGTTTAACCATAGTATACAATGTCCAGTAACCATTTATTCGATGTTACAACACTCACGGTTCAGCTGACACAAATGAAAGTTTGCATTCTAAAGTATGCTACTGTCTCTGTGAACCAACAAAAGTACAATGCACCATAAGAAAAGGTGCACAAATAGGAGCATCACACAGAATACTCATCAGCTACATAGAAGCAAGTAACAGAGTATTTAAATTAACAGGGATAATAAACAGATAAAGATCCATGGACTGGATCCATAAAACACAACACCTTGTCAGAGCATGGCGAGTGTCTTCCTGTGATTGGACTTGAGTCTACATGGTCACTGATGAGTGGCGAACAAATGAGACGGAGGCGGTCATAATCGTGAGCAGTAGGGGCAGCATGAGCATGGGGTGGAGACACAACTCTCATCGTTATCATCATCATCAGATAGAGCCCAAGAAGTACAGTACAGAAGAAAAAGAAGCCAGCTGCTGTGACTGACCCTTCCATGTTGGAGTAGTATCCTGGGATCCCGGTGACCAGACCGCCGCAAGTAGCAATGTTGTTCGATATGTTCAGTAAATGGTCCAGGTATTCATTCTCTTGTTTGCCAATGTCTCCCTGTGATGCATCGTCAACATCTGTGGTCAAGGAGGGCAGCACATACTTCTTTACTGAATGCTGGAACTTTGGTTGAAGGAGAGCAACAACAACTATCATGAACAACATGGCGAGGATGGCCAGGGTATAGTATCTGTTGAATGGGAGAATGAGAAGGCACGTCGCTAGTTCTTGGAGGAACCATGAGATGCAGGCCAAGGCATTGCCCCAATTTGGCAGTTTAATGAGGAGTACTCCATTGATGATGATGAAGACCACGATGTCAACCACAAGCAATATCTTCATGGTGATTGATGTTGATGAAGAAGGATTCATGTACGCAGAAAACAACAGAGCGCAAGCGAACAATAGGGTGTTCAGAGTATAGTTGGGCCAACTTTTCTTCTGCCATTCAAGGTGACTGCCTTTGTTGTCATTGCTATAGATGACCTGCATTTTTTTAAAAAAAAGAGACTATTTTGTAAAAAAATAGAATTATAAAGTACAACACAGATATCCACAACACGCACGCATACTCACAAATATGAACACATGTACGCAATCTTTACACACCTTCAAAGGACTAAGCTTATTAGATATGTTGAGAGTAATCAACAAGTATGTATGGTCTGGGCCAGAAACGGGTTTTGCCATGTTACCTGAAAAATTAGTGGCTTCAGTCTTTGGAAGGCCCTCCTACATGACTTGTTGCCTTCGTCGATCTTGCTCGGTCGCTCGTTGCTTTGCACCTGCTGTTGGACTTGTTCCCAAAATGAAAAATAAAAGCTCTAGTTAACAGATGCGGCGATATAAAAAGTTGTCATTATCTCTGGTAGACAGGGTATTCGTGGAGTTTTTTTTTTCCTGAAACCTTTAGTTAAAGGTCAAGGAAACGTCAAATTAGTGATTTGGAATCTTTAACTCGACGAAATCTGCACCATATAGGCATATAGTATCGCCTCTCATTTCGCCACATTCTATCGCCTCTCATTTCGCCACGTTTATCCTGTATTTTCCGCCGTCTGATCTCTCTGGGGCCATCCAAATTAAAAGCGGACACCATAGCTACGGTTTCTAGGGCCTTCGCTGCGACAGACGAGCGTGGCCGCCGCCGTCTCCGAGTCCCCGGCTCCCCGTGCCAGGTGCTAAAGTTAGTGGCCGTCGACAAGCCAGCGCGCTCTCCGCTCCTAGGTGCTCTCGCTCCGTCTCTCCTCCGTTGCTATTAGGCTAGTCTCATGATTTCATGGGCGTGTCATGCACATTAAATAGGGCGCCACATCAGCCAAAAGAGCATCTTTGCATGAAATGGGGAGGAGAGAGAAGGAAAACGTTTCATCCCGGTGAAACGCGTGAGCGCTGTTTCCAACCACTCGGAAAGTGTGTGAAACTCGTGAAACTCCCATTGAGACGCATGAATTGTTTCATGGGCTAAAAATAGAGAAGTGAAAGAGAGAGAGTGGGACCCATGCAACTAAAAATAGCAAGTGAAACTGTGTAATGAAACGGTGCATTGAGAGAGACACTTATTTCATTTATAATTTCATGTTTTTGGAAACCGTGAGATGAAACATCGCATTGAGACTAGCCTTACCGTGCGCGCTCTCCTGGAATAGACACTTGAACAGAAGCAGCCCTCATGGGAAAATCCAAGTCTTTCTGACTTGAAAGAACTAAAGGTTTCTCCAAATGCTCTGACATTTGAGGTTCATCTTGGTCATTTGGAGAGTCGGAGAATGGTTGCGATGGGTACCCGCAAAACCCTTCTCTCCCGCACAAACGACGCGGCGCCGAGCAAGAGCTCGGTGAGGAAAGAATCAAGAGGTTGTCCCACCTCCCTTCGGCACGTGGAACACTGGTGTACCACAGCCAGAAGCACCCCTACCACAGCCAGAAGCACCCCAACGCGTACACCTTCGATGACGACGGTGATCGGATGATGCCGATGCTGCGCTGCAGGCTGCTCCTGTTAGAATAATAGGTAATTTCTATGACAATTTAATTCCACAAATTAACAATATGATGATAATATAAAGTAAATATTTAAACATTGAAAATATGATGTCACAAATATTCATAACAATATGAACCATGTGACCAATAATTATATAAAACAAATAAGCATGATAGCATGTATCACTTAGCATAACAATAAAACATGATATGAAAAACATCACAATTATAGCCTCACGGAAAACATGTGAAACAACACAATTGAACAACCGAAACATACAAGTAGCAGTATATGAAATAACATGACAAAACTAACGAAACATGCATATATGACAGAGATAAATTACAGCAAGGTCGACAACTGTAAAATAACGAAACAACAGATCATAGTATACGAAACATATCCATTATAGCATATGAAGCAGCAGGCATTAACTAAAGAAACATGTAGAAACTGCATCACGAAAAACAAGAGGGAGATGAACAGTTTATACCCTCCAGAGGAATGCGATCTCGATCTTTGTCCGGTTTCCATGTTGAGGAAGAGGATGAAGAACGTAACGCCTCCAGGAAGTAGACGACGACGGCACCTCCGTGAAGAAGACGGCGACGGCGCCTCCAGGAAGAAGATCAGCGGCAGCAGTGGTTTGGGCAGTCGCGTAGACGCTCCCCAAAAACCTAATTGCCGATCCCCCGTGCAAGGTCCCGAAAGACAAGGGCTTCGGAGGCACCTGCCCTCTCGTCTCCCCGTGCGCGCGAGGTGAACGAGATGGAGAACTTTTGTCACTGCGAGATGTGGACTGGATGTGAACCGAACCAATGTACCGAAGGGACTAGGTCTCCTTTTTGGATTGTGCGCCGCTAGGAGGAGGAGGGAGGAGAAGAGTCTCTCGGTGACTCTCTAGAGACGGGCAGCTGAAGAAATGAAAACTCCCTCCATCAAAGCAAGAGAGTGCTAAAAAATTAACACCCGCCCGCTCGCTCGCCGTCTGCCTGCCTGCCTGCCTCGCCACGCCACGCCACGCCACGCCCACGCCCACACCCACGGCCCGGCCCGAGCCGAGCCCGGCCCGGCCGGCCGGCGGCGCGGCGGCGGCGCGCGCGCGTGCGCGCGTGTGGCACACCTTGGTCCCTATCTTGACTTCTCAAATTAAGCGGAATAATTTCCACCATATAAGTCAAGTCAAAGACGCTTGGGATTCTAATCCGGTACAAATAGTAACTCCCACACCAACCAAACCATAGAGTTTATTGATTTATTAAAATCTATAAATGGGCCTAGCCCATAATAAATCCAACAATCCCCACCAAACTCTAGGGTTTGAAACTGTGTAGTGCCAGAACCATAACTTTTGATATACCAGTGTTTCGATGGAGACTGTTAAGTTGAACATCCACCAAGAACAAGAGTTTCACTCAGTCATAACTGAACAATGGACTAAGCCTTGAATTGACAGTTTTGTGCGAGATAAGATTCACTCAAGTCCTTAGCTGATACTTGGCAGCAAAAAGATTCACCGCTGTTTGAAGCATATAAGTCACACTTCTGTACCTTTCATGAGTATTTAGGGATTACCCAAGTCCCATAGACTGTGACCAGCAGTCTGACTCATATAGGTGTACTCCTCCATAGATGTTCTGTAGGACAACATCTCACCTTTGGAATACATTAAGATAAATACCAACCTGCCTTACGGATAGGAAAGACATGCATCAGAAATGAGTCAAGAAAGGGATCTTTCCTCTCAATCTACTCCTGGCTTGTTTCACCACTCCACTTCACGGGATCTCCGATCACATAGAGCAGATTACCACCATAGTAGATTTTACATGGGTCTCATACCCATTTCTCTCGATGCACTTTCTATCACATTGCGTGATAAACCCTTAGTAAATTGATCGCAGATTATTCGACGTATGGACATAGTCCACCGTTATAACTCCGGAGGTTTTCAACTTTCCGAATGATTTTAATCTTCTCTTAACATGCCTTGTGGATTTCAAGTTATTCCTGGAACGTTAACCTTTACAATCTTTGTTTGGTTATCGCAGTTCATGGAAATAGCCGGTATCGGTTTTTCAACTACCGGTAAATCCATTAGGAAATCACGCAACCACTCGGCCTCGGCCAAGCCCAGTGTCTAATGCGATGAGTTCTCGCTTCCATTGTAGACTTCGTTAAGATAGTCTCGCTTGCAAGACTTTCAGAAACAGCGCCACCTCCAAGCAGGAACACATATCCGCTTATGGCATAAAGCTCATCAAGCATCGAGATCCAGTTGGCATCACAATAGCCTTTCAGACTTTTGGGTATCCGGTATAATGAATATCATAACTCATAGTACCTTTCAAATAGCGCGACACTCTCTCAAGAGCACGCCAATGATCATCTCCGGTTTGGAAACAAACCTACTCAGCCTTGCTTACAAGCATAAGAGATGTCGTGCCTAGTTGCACTAGCAAGATACATCGTGATCCAATGATGCGGGAGTATGTCAATTGATCCCTTGCTATTCTTCGATTTTTCCTCAATAGCACGCTAGGGTCATAAGGTGTGGGAGCGGGATCACGTCACTCAAACCAAATCGACTCAAAACCTTTTCCACATAATGGGATTGTAACAAAGTTACCCCACCATCACCTTCTTTTATAAGCTTGATGTTAAGAATAACATCAACCTCTCCCAAATCTTTCATTTCAAAATTGCTTGACAGAAGTCTCTTTACTTCCTCAATCACTTTGAGATTTGATCCAAAGATCAATATGTCATCAACATAAAGACACAGTATAACTGACTCACCTCCACCATGTCTATAATACACACATGTATCAGCTTCAGTCACAGAGAAGCCAGCAGATATCAGAGTATTATCAAACTTTTCATGCCATTACTTAGGTGCTTGTTTTAAGCCATATAAGGATTTTATCAACTTACACACCTTGTTCTCTTGACCATCTGCAATGAACCCTTCTGGCTGATCCATATAGATCTTCTCTTCCAACTCTCCATTGAGGAAAGCTGTCTTAACATCCATCTGATGTATGATAAGACCATAAGAGGCTGCCACGGCAATCAAAGTGCGGATTGTAGTCAATCGAGCAACTGGTGAATAAGTGTCAAAGAAATCTTCACCCTCTTTCTGGGTGTATCCTTTGGCCACAAGCCTTGCCTTGTACCTCTCAATAGTACCATCAGGCCTAAGCTTTTTCTTAAAGATCCATTTGCAACCTATAGGTTGACACCCATATGGACGGTCAACAACCTCCCATGTTCCATTAGACATAATAGAATCCATCTCACTCCTTACTACTTCCTTTCACAAGTCAGCATCAGGAGAGCAATATGCCTCTTGAATGGTGGTTGGTGTGTCTTCCACAAGATACACTATATAGTCATCACCAAAGGATTTTGCAATCCTCTGTCTCTTACTCTTTCGAGTGACTATAGTGTCATCCTCCTCAGGGATGTGCACATGAGAATCCTCAGCATGATCTATAGGAATAGACACTTCATGCTTATGGGAAATTATAGTCTCATGACTTGTTTCACTAGATGTATTCTTCATGGAAAACTCATTCTCAAAGAATGTAGCGTCTCTTGTCTCCATGATAGTATCAACATACATATCAGGAACATCTGATTTTATAATTAAGAACCTATATCCAACACTGTGGAAAGCATAACCAAGGAATATACAGTCAACAGTTTTAGGTCCAAGTTTACGCTTTTTGTTGATTGGCACATTCACTTTAGCCAAGCAACTCCAAGTGCGCAAATAAGAGAGATTTAATCTCTTTTTCTCCCATTCCTCAAATGGAGTGATTTCTTTATCTTTTATAGGAACTCTGTTCAAGACATGACACGTCAATAACGCCTCACCCCACCATTCCTTGGATAATCCCGAGTGCTTAACATGGCATTCACCAACTCGTTAAGGTCTTTGTTTTTCCGTTCAAAGCAATCCCATTGACCGAGGTGAGAAAGGCAGTGTCCTCTCATGAACAATACCATGTTCTACACGAAATTATCGAAATCATTTGAGAAATATTCTCCACCTTGATCGGACCTTAAACGTTTTATTTTCCTTTCAAGTTGGTTCTCAACTTCAGCTTTATAGGCCTTAAAATAATTAAATGCTTCATCTTTTGTTTTTAGGAGATACACATAGCAAAATCTAGTGGAGTCATCTATAAAAGTGAGAAAGTAACATTTGCCACCTTTGGTTAAAATTCCATTCATCTCGCATAGATCGAAATGAACAAGTTCTAGATGTGCCAAATTCCTCGCCTCAGCAGCCTTTATGAGGCTTACGAGGTTGTTTTGATTCAACACATATATGGCACTTAGACTTTTTAACCAAGTTAAATTTAGAAATTAAATTCAGATTTGCTAAGCGCATAAGACAGCCATAACTTGCATGACAAAATCGGGAATGCCATAAATCCGACTCATCGAAATATCAATAGAATTCACAAGTTTATTACACACATCATGCAACGATAAGCGGAACGGACCTCCGCCATCATAACCTTTACCCACAAACGAACCATGTCTCGACACAACACATTTATTGGATTCAAGAACAACTCTATAGCCATCTTGACATAGCATAGAAGCACTAATAAGATTTTTCTTGATGGAGGGCACATGCGTACGTTCTTCAATGGCACCATCTTCCCCAAAGTAAACTTCGAATGACCATACTAACACCAAGAACATGAGCACGCGACCCATTTCCCATCAACAAGGCGCCGAGACCTCCCGACTCGGTAAGTAGAAAACAAAAAGACATCAAGCACACACATGTATATTTGCACCACTATCCATCCACCACTCGGGTGAATTACAAACCGAAAGAACAAATGGTAAAGAATTCTCCCTGTTTGTACTTGCGATCGTGGCACTCACTTGCCCAATGATCCTCACCGCCACACACAAAGCAGCCACCTTTCTTCTTCTTCTTGTTGTTATTATTGTTTTGATTCTTGAACCGTGTGGTTTGGGTGGGTTTAGGAGTGTTCTCCTTCTTTTTCTCGGTCCTTCTTCTTATTCCACTTATGGAATTTCTTCGCACCACATTGGCGTAAGAGGTCTCAACACCTTTCCCGTTGTCCTTTGCTCTAGCCCTCTCCTCAACATCAAGAATACCAATGAGTTCTTCAATATTGAACTCTTGTCTCTTATGTTTGAGAGAGGTGCCAAAGTCCTTCCAAGAGAGTGGTAACTTGGCAATTATACCGCCAGCCACAAGCTTGTCAGGTAAAAGACAAGGGAAAAGTTCAAGTTCCTTAGCTAGTGTCTGAATTTCATGAGCCTGTTCCACTACGAGATCGGTTCTCAACCATCTTGTAGTCATACAGCTGCTCCATGAGATACTGACTCAACACCAAGCATCGTAACTCCAAACTTTCCCACAAGTGCATCCCACGGCTCTTTCCCCGTAGGATGAATGAGGTAGCTTTTCTGGAATTTCTTATCAAGTGCGCTAATCTTTGCACCTCGAAAGAGGTTGTCATCAGCCTTAAACTTAGCCCCATCCCAGGAGACAAGTTAGCTTGTGCTTGCCCTCGAGGCATAAAAACAATACATAGCAAAGTGAGCCACAATTCCATTTTAGCTTTCCACATCAAGAAGTTTTTACCATCAAAAATATCGGGCTTCAAAAAGAAGCAAAACCTCTCGTTTGAAAAATGCCGTCGGTGTTTCGTACCCGGGGGTGTCTAACACCAACAAGTAAATTTCTATGCGTGCTCCCTATTCCGGATGGTGATGCAAGAAGAACACAAGTGTTTATCCTGGTTCGGGCAAAGAAGGCCCTACGTCTAGCGGGGGAGAAGTCTTGTATTATCTTGCATCGAGGTGCTTGTACAGGGGCAGTTACAAGCACGTCGAAAGACTTAGCGTTTTGGTGGGCGTGCTGTATATGTGAGAGCGTGTTCACCTGAGAGCCTCTCGTCCCCAAGCCGGTGCCCTGCCTTCCCCTTTTATAGACTCAAGGGGGAGACAGGATGTACAGTTTGAATAGCACGGAGCCATCCCGAGCCCTGTAGTGTGCCCTACGGCGTAGGAGACGGGCAGCGCCGCCCTCGAAGGTTGGGGCGGCGTGGAAGACTGCGTCTTGCCCTGTGGAAAGGAGGCGGATCCCTGTGAAGAGCGGTGTAGAAGATGGCGTAGAGGGCGGCGTAGAGTCCTGTGGGAGGCGGATCCCTGTGGAGAGCACGTCGACCCCTGTAGAGTCCTGTGGGAGGCGGATCCCTGTGGAGAGCACGTCGACCCCTGTAGAGGCGCGGCTCGCCCCTGTAGATTTATAAGGAGTTGTGCCGGGTCCCGAGAAGCCCAGGAGGTGTTCCTGATCGAGGCTGGGTCGAGGTGGTCTAGTGGGGGACGGCGTTGTGGCGGTTTGTCCTCTTGCACTTAAAAGAAGAGCGTCTAGATGGCAATAGTGTAATGGAAGCGGTCACTGTTGCCATGTTCAAAGGATGGGCGTTGATCGGCGCGTTAAATGCCTATGCTTTCCTGTCTAGGGCTGTCGAGTCGAAGGGGCCAAGTGGATCGACACGGGGTCGTTCGCACTCGAGGCCTCTCCATCATTCGAGGGGTGCCACTCGATCGGGGAGCGGGATGCCTCGTTCGATCGAGGGGTTTCCGTAATTCGCTCGAGGGTCGCTCGCTCGAGAGATTTCCGTTATCATCTCGAGCCCCCATTCGCTCGAGGGCTTCCGTCATCATCCCGAGTGGTCGGGTGGCAACGCTTCGAGGTGAGTGATCCATGCGGTGGTCCTCGAGCCGTCCGTAGGCCGACCTTGCGAGGCTCGTGAGGATGTATCGGGGCATTCTTTGGCCGGGCCGAGGATTATGGGAAGATAATGATTGTTCGTTCATCTCTTAGCCCAAAGATTAAAGGCCCCATAATCTAGGTACCCGACAAGTAGCCCCGAGCCCTTGTTTGAGTGTGAAGTCTCATGCAAGGGGTCATGAAGTGGAGTTGAAGTATCTAGGTTAAGGGCGTTGCCGCTCGTGGCGGGGAGGTAGGTCTCGTTCTCTCCGTGGGGGGCACGCGAGCGTCCCCCGCAGGGGTAGCCCCCGAGGCCCCAGAGGAGTGGGACACTCCTCTGGGGGCTATGAGTGAGTCGTATCGAGGGGTACCAGTTTTAACTAGAGTTGTAGCGCTTCCTCGAGAGGTTGGCTCGAGTCGTCGAGCCCCCGAGTGCTTTCTACCCTCTTTCGTCGAGGGGTGCCGTGCGTAGTCGAGCCCCCGAGCCTCGTGTGGCTAGGGCGTTGCTACCTCATAGCATCCTTCCCACAGATCCTTGCGTTCAGATTGTGGGGTGAAGAGCGTCGTGATATCCTCGATTAGACGAGCCTCGTCGTCCTCCATGAGTTAGGTACCGACTCCGTTCGACGGGAGTTGGCGGAAGGTTCACCTGCTCACTCCTCAACTTGCAGTGGCGGTGAGGCCACGAAAGAGCTAGTGGCAGGGAACGTGTTGAATATGTTCCAAATTCGTCCTCCAAGATAGAGGCCGACTTCTGATGGAGCGAAGCGGAGGCCCGTCGTCGGAGGCTTGGGCCGGAGCGTAGCGGAGTCTGAAGTCGGCTCATCACGGTGTGCACCAGTTGTTTTGGGGGGTGCGGGGGGTGTTGCCCCCATGGTACGGTAGATACGAGTACAGACCAGGAGGGCTCCGGCCTCCGTGGTGCTGCATCCGAGGGTTGCGGAGGTCCCGACCCTGGGACGGGGGCCGTCGAGCGAGGCACGGAGGATGGCCTCAAGGGTGGCATGGAGGATGGCCTCAAGGGTGACACGGAGGAAGGCCTCGAGGGTGACACATAGGATGGCCTCGAGGGTGACACGGAGGAAGGCCTCGAGGGTCTCACGGAGGATGGCCTCGAGGGTGACACGGAGGAAGGCTTCGAGGGTCTCCCGAGAGGATGGCCTCGAGGGTGACACGGAGGAAGGCCTCGAGGGTCTCACGGAGGATGGCCTCGAGGGTGACACGGAGGAAGGCCTCGAGGGTCTCCCGGAGGATGGCCTCGAGGGTGACACGGAGGAAGGCCTCGAGGGTCTCACGGAGGATGGCCTCGAGGGTGACACGGAGGAAGGCCTCGAGGGTCTCACGGAGGATGGCCTCGAGGGTGACACGGAGGAAGGCCTCGAGGGTCTCCCGGAGGATGGCCTCGAGGGTGACTCGGAGGAAGGCCTCGAGGGTCTCACGGAGGATGGCCTCGAGGGTGACACGGAGGAAGGCCTCGAGGGTCTCCCGGAGGATGGCCTCGAGGGTGACACGGAGGAAGGCCTCGAGGGTCTCACGGAGGATGGCCTCGAGGGTGACACGGAGGAAGGCCTCGAGGGTCTCCCGGAGGATGGCCTCGTCCGCAAGAATCACGAGTCCATGCTCGAAGCTTGTGGGGCCTCGACCGGAGGACAGGGGGCTTCGATCTCAGCCATGGGACCAAAGGCATCGAGCGCGGTACCAACGACCTCGATCCCGACCACAAATTGAGCAGCTTCGAGCCTAGCCTCGAGTCGAGCGACTTTGACCACGGGACCGAGAGGCTTGATTGCGCCAGTGGCCTCGAGCCAAATCACGTGAGGACGGAGCTCGGTCTCAGCCAAGGGTCGAGCGGAGGAACGGGCCCATCATGCTATGCGAGGTCTCGTCCGCAGGGGAAGCCCCAACTGCGGGTCGCCTGGCCCTGACAATGCATCGGCGGCCTTGACCGTGCGTCGGGAGGCTACGAACGCGGGACCAGCGGCCTCGACCGCGGAGGAGATCTCGAGTAACGAAACTTTTCCGCTGCATACGACTCCGCCTCGAGGAACTCTGGCGGAGGGGCTGGCCACGTTTGTAGTCGCGCAGCGCGACGTGGACTGGCGGAAGGCGGTGCGGGAGGAGCTCGCCTTGTGCACCCGATGACGGAGGAAGGAAGCGGACGTTGTCAGGGTGAACGACGACACGGGAGCGCGAGCGGTGGACATCACCGTGCTCAAGCACGAGATGGCCGCTCATCCCGAGATGAGCGATCTCGGCGCGCTCTCCCGCTATCTCGGCATCAAGGCAGAGCAGGGGAGCGACTTCATCACGTCCATACTGACGACGATGGAGGAGCGATTCAAGCTGTCGGTCGGACAGCAGGTCACGGAGGATCCGTGGCAGGAACACTGGATGGCGGAGAAGAAGCCGCGGCGTTCGTGAGGCGCTCGGGCGAGGCCGGCGCAAAAATTTGAGGACGACGTTCTCCCCGCTTGAGCCTCGGTGATGATGAGGTGGCTGCGAGCCAAATGCGGGCAAAAAGGCCCATGTAAATGAATTACATTAGCATTATCGTGATGTCGTGGCCCGAGGGGCCTTAAACACTTGTTCGTATTTTACGCGAAAGAAGTTAAGTTTCTTTTGTTCTCGAGCGGTCCTATTTCCTGATTCATTTCGAGCTTTGCCTTTGACTTAGGAGTTAGATGCGTGCTCAAGTTCCTCGAGGGGTGGAGTAGTGAGTGGGGGTGCCTTAGCCCGGAGGCATGGGCGAGCCCCGGCTCGATCGTTTCCGTCCCTTAGGGGCTCGAGCCGTTCTTCCTACCTTAGTCGCGGAGCGCACTCGATGCGTGGGAGGAAAAGGAGGCGTCGAGTTTTCAAAAAGAAAGCGCTTTTCGGGGACTTTTTAGGGGGTACCCCCCCGTCAGCCCCCGAGGAAGGCTCGATCTTGTAGGAGCAAGGGCGCGTCTACCTTAAAGTTACGAGCGGAAACGGAAAAGAACTAAAGCGCATCTAAACGCATTTTAGCTGCTTTTATTTCTCGAGCTGCTCTTACTTCTACTAGCCTGGATGCTCCGCTTCTTCACGTGAGTGCTGGACGCGCGCTCGAGTCCCTCGAGGGGGGGGGGGGGGGAAGCAAGTGGGAGTACCTTAGTCCAGAGGCGTAGGAGAGGTCCCGGCTTGGCAGCCCCCGACCCTTGAAGGGCTCAAGCGCGTTTCCTACTCTGTCGCGAAGCGTACTTCGAGGAGTAGAAGGAAGAGAAGCGTCGAGGGGCAGAACCGACTCTACCTCGAGTTACGAATGAAAGTAAAAGTACTGGGGTCGCGGACTTTTTATTCATTCATGGTGCGATATGTGTACATAAATACGGAAATGTACGAGGCCTCGAGGCCTAGGGGTAAGAGTGACGTAGCTGCTTGATGTTTCATGTATCGGCGAGGGTCGATCCCATGCTGTCCGTCAGCTCGTGCGTCCCTGGATTCACCATTTGTCATGGTGGTCGAAGTCGAGGTCGAAGGTGCCAGAGTAGAAGGGGCGCGACTCCGCGCGTGGCTCGTCCTCGAGCTGCCGTCTCGTGGTGTTGATGGCGTAGCACCTCGGAGCTGGGGCGCGTACGATGCCGCGGTCCTGAGATGGTGGCCACGTCGGCTCGAAATCCATAGTAGCGCGCAGGGGAGCCCCCGGGCCGTCCTCGTGCGCACTCATGGTGGCGTGTATTCCGGCGGAGTACGTTGCGGCGGCGTTGGTGAGGCCGAACGGGAGCCACCGACGGGCCTCGTAAATCCCGTGCGGCAGCAGGTTGGGTGGCGATGGCGGTGCGCGTGCTGAGGGGGCCGCGCCAGGCTCCCTTGATGCGCGCATGGTGAAGGTGAAGTCGGCGTCCTGACGAAGGCTTGCCGGCTCGCTTCCCGCCCTGGGCGTGAGTTGGATAGGTCCCCTGCAGGGAGACCCGCATCCAACGCCGGGGACGGGAGGATCGCAGATGGCGCCTGCGCGGGCGCGGGTTGATGACGACGGTGCCGACGGCGCCTCCTTCTGGGAGGAGAGTCGTGGTGGCGTGAACGGCGCAGCGCCCCTCCTGAACGTGGGGGCTCGCTGCGGCCTCCGCTCGAGTCTCTGACCGAGAGCAGAGTTATGTCGTGGCTCGAGCCGATCGACACGAACTCCAAACTCCCAAACCAGATGATCGTGGCGCGCGGAAGCGAGGAAGTGGAATCTGCCATCCGGAAGAAAAGCGGGAAATCGTTCGTAACACGTGCTGCCCCTACCTGGCGCGCCAACCGTCGGTGTTTCGTACCCAGGGGGTGTCTAACACCAACAAGTAAATTTCTATGCGTGCTCCCTATTCCGGATGGTGATGCAAGAAGAACACAAGTGTTTATCCTGGTTCGGGCAAAGAAGGCCCTACGTCCAGTGGGGGAGAAGTCTTGTATTATCTTGCACCGAGGTGCTTGTACAGGGGCAGTTACAAGCACGTCGAAAGACTTAGCGTTTTCATGGGCGTGCTGTATATGTGAGAGCGTGTTCACCTGAGAGCCTCTCGTCCCCAAGCCGGTGCCCTGCCTTCCCCTTTTATAGACTCAAGGGGGAGACAGGATGTACAGTTTGAATAGCACGGAGCCATCCCGAGCCCTGTAGCGTGCCCTACGGCGTAGGAGACAGGCGGCGCCGCCCTCGGAGGTTGGGGCGGCGTGGAAGACTGCGTCTTGCCCTGTGGAAAGGAGGCGGATCCCTGTGAAGAGCGGTGTAGAAGATGGCGTAGAGGGCGGCATAGAGTCCGTGGGAGGCGGATCCCCGTGGAGAGCACGTCGACCCCCGTAGAGTCCCGTGGGAGGCGGATCCCGTGGAGAGCACGTCGACCCTCAGAGGCGCGGCTCACCCCTGTAGATTTATAAGGAGTTGTGCCGGGTCCCGAGAAGCCCAGGAGGTGTTCCTGATCGAGGCTGGGTCGAGGTGGTCTAGTGGGGGACAGCGTTGTGGCGGTTTGTCCTCTTGCACTTAAAAGAAGAGCGTCTAGATGGCTATAGTGTAATGGAAGCGGTCACTGTTGCCATGTTCGAAGGATGGGCGTTGATCGGCGTGTTAAATGCCTGTGCTTTCCTGTCTGGGGCTGTCGAGTCAAAGGGGCCAAGTGGATCGACACGGGGTCGTTCGCACTCGAGGCCTCTCCGTCATTCGAGGGGTGCCACTCGATCGGGGAGCAGGATGCCTCGTTCGATCGAGGGGTTTCCGTAATTCCTGCTCGAGGGGTCGCTCGCTCGAGAGATTTCCGTTATCATCTCGAGCCCCCATTCGCTCGAGGGGCTTCCGTCATCATCCCGAGTGGTCAGGTGGCAACGCTTCGAGGTGAGTGATCCATGCGGTGGTCCTCGAGCCTGTCCGTAGGCCGGCCTTGCGAGGCTCGTGAGGATGTATCAGGGCATTCTTTGGCTGGCTGAGGATTATGGGAAGGTAATGATTGTTCTGTTCATCTCTTAGCACAAAGATTAAAGGCCCCATAATCTAGGTACCCGACAAATGCCTATTAATATTAGGTTTTTGGATTGTTAGAATAATAGGCAATTTCCATGATAATTTAATTCCACAAATTAACAATATGATGATAACATAAAGTAAATATTTAAGCATTGAAAATATGATGTCACAAATATTCATAACAATATGAACCATGTGATCAATAATTATATAAAACAAATAAGCATGATAGCATGTATCACTTAGCATAACAATAAAACATGATATGAAAAACATCATAATTATAGCCTCCGGGAAACATGTGAAACAACACAATTGAACAACCGAAACATACAAGCAGCAGTATATGAAATAACATGATAAAACTAACGAAACATGCATATATGACAGATAAATTACAGCAAGGTCAGACAACTGTAAAATAACGAAACAACAGATCATAGTATACGAAACATATCCATTATAGCATATGAAGCAGCAGGCATTAACTAAAGAAATATATAGAAACTGCATCACGAAAAACAAGAGGGAGATGAACAGTTTATACCCTCCAGAGGAATGCGATCCCGATTCTTGTCCGGTTTCCATGTTGAGGAAGAGGATGAAGAACGTAACGCCTCCAGGAAGTAGACGACGACGGCACCTCCGTGAAGAAGACGACGACGGCGCCTCCAGGAAGAAGATCAGCGGCAGCAGTGGTTTGGGCAGTCGCGTAGACGCTCCCCAAAAAACCTAATTGCCGATCTCCCGTGCAAGGTCCCGAAAGGCAAGGGCTTCGGAGGCACCTGCCCTCTCGTCTCCCCGCGCGCGCGAGGTGAACGAGATGGAGAACTTTTGTCGCTGCGAGATGTGGACTGGATGTGAACCGAACCAATGTACCAAAGGGACTAGGTCTCCTTTTTGGAGTGTGCGCCGCTAAGAGGAGGAGGGAGGAGAAGAGTCTCTCGGTGACTCTCCAGGAGATGGGCAGCTGAAGAGATGGAAACTCCCTCCATCAAAGCAAGAGAGTGCTAAAAAATTAACACCCGCCCGCTCGCCGCCAGCCTCGCCACGCCACGCCCACGCCCACGGCCCGAGCCCGAGCCCGAGCCCGGCCCGGCCGGCCGGCGGCGGCAGCGCGCGCGCGCGTGTGGCACACCTTGGTCCCTATCTTGACTTCTCAAATTAAGCGGAATAATTTCCACGATATAAGTCAAGTCAAAGACGCTTGAGATTCCAATCCGGTATAAATAGTAACTCCCACACCAACCAAACCATAGAGTTTATTGATTTATTGAAATCTATAAATGGGCCTAGCCCATAATAAATCCAACAGCTCCACCACGCCTACGCTTATGAAAGTTCATCGTGAGTCTAGATTTAATAGGGTAAGTTCTAAGAGCAAGTATAATAGCAGGTTGTAAGCCGATTGAATTCTGACGTGCAAGAGAGAAGGGAGAGGAGAGAGGAGAAGCAAGCTAACGGGCTCTAGCATAAGAGTCAAAGAAAACTTTACAAGAGAAACAAGTGGATCCTATATTAATAATAAAAACTAACTATTGTATGACTAGCTTGAGAAGGTTAAAAAAAACATACAACCAGTAAGTGGGCTGTATTAGTAAGCTTGCTCTTAGTAAGCTTGCTCAAAGACGTCATCTCCACACTCAAGAACCCCTTCAACTCACCATCGTGATGTACACCGACAGACCTGCTGCTAGATGCAACCGCTCAAGGACGCCCCTCGCTAGCCAGAGCAAACCCGTGGCTCTGCCGCCGCCGGCTCCCCGATTCTGATTCTTCTCCGATGCAGTGCGCGTGAGCAGAGACAGAGCCGAAGTGGGTGGGTTCCACACAGTCGCGATTTGCAAGCATCGTGGCTCGCACGTTTCGTTTGCTCCGCCGTTTTTTTCTTGTTCCGTCCGCCGTCCTTTCCCTGCAAAGACCTCCGGTCCTCCGCCTCCGCCTCTGCACGTCTCCCTCAGTCCCTCTCCTCGCTTCACTCCCCGCTCTTCCTCCTCACCGTCCTATGCGATGAAGCCCACCACCAGCGCCCGCGCGCGACCGCGACGACGCCACCGGAGCGGGGATTTCTTCTAAGGTTTTTTTGATCGAGACCATTACAATTTTGCATCTTTGAAGAAATGTCATTACAATTCGTCTATTTTGAAACATGCCATTACAATTCTTCTCCATCTTGAATGATGTCATTTTCTACGTATTTGGTAGCGTTGGGCCCACGTGCAGGTAACTGAAGTGCACTGTATTTTCGTATGTCCCAAAATACCCCCACACTGTCTGCTTCTTCCACTCACTGACGTGTGGGACCCACACGTCAGCTTCTTCTCCAAGCTCCAGCCGGAGCTGTCTAACTGGACAGGGGCAAGCTGAGCTCGTCGTCCTCGGCCTGGGTGTATGCTCGTGCTCGTGCTCGTGCTCATGCTCGCGCCTCGCTCCAGCAGCTTGCGCTCACCAGCCCGGCCTCCTGCATGGCTGCACCTCGGACTAACGCCATGGCCGCAGCTGCCTCCCGCCTCGCTGCAGCTCGCTCGCCTCCAGCCTCGCTGGAGCTCGCGGCCATGGCCGCGGACGCGCGCTCCTTTCGCACAGGTGAATCCAATATCTCTTGCAGCGCCGTCTAGTCGCGGATGTGTGTCGCCACCATCTCGTGCTCCATGGCCGTCATGGTCGTCACCGGTCCATGGCACAGGTCGAGCATTGGACACCATTGGGGGGTCGTGGGCTGCAGTACATCCAGTCCGCCTGAGCATCTATCCCTTCCCTATCCCGTGCAAAGGCTAGGGTGCCTTCCACCACGAGGTCGGCTATGGCGTGCATGAGGAGCTCCTCGATGCGGTTCGCGTGCAAATGCAGTATGGCGGGAGGCGAGCTGAGAGCTGCAGCCATGGCATATGGCCGTCAATGCGGGCGCAGAGTGGTTGCAGCGAGGCCGGAGGCAGCTGCGGCAGGGGCGGGAGGCCGGGCTCGCAAGCGCGAGCTGCTGCAGCGAGGTGCGAGCACGAGCACGAGCGCGAGCAGCCGCCCAGGCCAAGGACGGCGAGCTCAGCTTGCCCCTGTCAATTAGACAGTGCCGGCTGGAGGTTGAAGATGAAGTTGACATGTGGGGGCCACACGTCAGTGAGTGGAGGAAGAGTGACAAAGCAGGGGTATTTTAGGACATACGAAAATACAATGGCCTTGAGTCACCTGCGGATGGGCCCAACAGTATGGAATACATAGAAAATGGCACCATTCGAGTTGAGGAAGAATTGCAATGGCATGTTTCGAAATAGACGAATTGTAATGGTATTTCTCCAAAGATGCAAAATTGTAATGGCCTCAATCCGAAAAAAACCCTTTCTTCTACCCGTGCTGCCCATGATCTGCACTCCCCGTCGTCAAATCTCCGACCATCTGATCCCCATGGTTTGCGCCCGGCGCGGGAGTAGCCAGGGTCAAGTGAAGGGGAGCAACCCCATCGTCGTCACTCCGCCAACAACGAGGGTTGGCAACGAACCAGTTCATGCTGCTGCAACCTGGAAGTGGAAAGCAACAACAGGTGAGATCTGAGTTGCCTGACTAATCGCAATTAGTCATCTGATTTGATCGATTAGGTTTTTAAGATTCAGTCATCTGACTCGACTTGTCGAGGTTAGTCGTCCGATCAGGGAGTGAGCGATCAGGCTGCACCTTGGGTTTAGCTGCCAGTTGAGCATGTTGGCAAGCTAATTTTTTCAATTTCCTTCCGCAAATCTATTCACAATTGGCTTACTGGCTTGCTCTTCCTCTGCACCGCTGCCTGATGCTGTGCTCTGCTTGATTCTCTGTTTCTACTCGCACTAGCCGATGGCTTCATGAACTGCTTGCTTTCTTTACCAATTAATGATGATGAATACTGTATACATAGCAGTATAGCACATACAGACGCTCTTGTAATGTCTGCTTAATGAAAAACATGCCTAGGCATGATCTAAAAAAAAAAGCAATAAGTTGCTACTTGAAAAAGGGCAGGACATTAGGATCGTTGTCCATGCACATTCTCCTAACCACTGAGAGAACTAATAAGTAATAAGTTGTTACTTGAAAAAGGCAGGACACACTGTCCATCACTTTTGACATAGTGTGTGTCATGTATGCACACACATTGCATAATATCATTGACCATTTATTTAGTGCAGTGCTTGGTTCCATGATACTTGATGTTAACAAGAGTTTATGCCCTGGTTGTCCTAGACTGAGATGAAATCTTTCCATTCATGTTATTTTCAGATGATGGAATTGCTGTAATACTCAATATCTTAGATTTTTGTTGTAACCTGGCATATAGTGATATGAATCTGCCTTTCTTTGATTGGACTGGAGTCTACATGGTCACTGAGTGGCGAACAAATGAGACGGAGGCGGTGATAACAGTGAGCAGTAGGAGGGCCTTGAGCACGATGGTGAGGCAGGCCGCATGTGGTGGAGACACAGCTCTCATCGCTATCACCATCATCACATAGAGCCCAAGAAGTACAGTGGAGAAGAAAAAGAAGCCGGCTGCGGTGACTGGCCCTACCATGTAGGAGTAGTATCCCAAGATCCCGGTAACCAGGCCGCCACATGTGGCAATGCCGTTTGATATGTCAAATAAATGGTTCATGTAATCATTCTCTTGATTGTCGATGTCTCCCTCTGCTGCATCGCCAGCATCTGTGGTGAAGGAGGGAAGTACATACTTCTTTACTAAATGATGAAACCTTGGTTGAAGTAGGGCAACAATAAGAACCAGGAACAACACGGTGAGGATGGCCAAGGCATAGCATTCGTTGAACGGGAGAATGAGAAGGCACGTCGCCAGTTCTAGGAGGAACCATGACATGCAAGCCAAGGCGTTGCCCCAATTTGGCAGTTTGATGAGGAGTACCGCATTGATGATGATAAAGACAACGATGTCAACCACAAGCAACATCTTGATTGTGATTGATGTTGATGAAGGAGGATTCATGTACGCAGAAAACAACATGGTACAAGCGAATAATAGGGTGTTCAGAGTATAGTTGGGCCAACTTTTCTTTTGGTGTTCAAGATGACCGGCTGTGTTGTCGCTGCTATAGAAGACCTGCATGTTTTGAAAAAAAAAAGTAATTTAAAGTTTGCATAAGCTGAGAGTAATGACTACAATGAGCAAATCCCTATTCACTCTCTAAACTAGTTGTTGAATTTGAAAAAAAAAATGAACTTCAATATGAAAATATACACACATTAACTTTGAAAAACAAACGATATACCCAGTTGACCATTTCAAAATGGTTTCTTTAGCAGTTTTGCTAAAGTAGAAGCGACCCAGATATCATTTGTTCTTTCTCTTATAAAGAAAACATAACTTTTTTCATTTGAATTTTGATGAATAAAACTTTCCATCAAAGTATAGAGACCAACACGATCTATAACTCTTTAGTTGTCAAATTTTTTATTTAATAGTATATTTTAGAGCCTCAAATATTTTGTTTAAAGTTATTGTATTTTAAATTTTAAAATTGTGAATTTGTTAAAAGATCTCACATATATTGACATAGTTTAAACCAAAGTTGTAAGAACTATATGACAATATAGTTGACAAGATTTTTTTATCGAGATCGTTTGTAAAGGCCTAAAATATTTATTTTAAGTTCTCTAGTTTTGTTATTTTTTTTTTCCCAACGACCTCTAATGTTAGCTTGGTCTACACCAAAATTGTAGTTCTAAATATAATTTATAACTTTGTAGTTGACCAATTTTTTATCTAAGGCATTTAGAGGTCCAAATTTTTTTAAAAAAAATCAACAAAATTTCAAATGAATATTTGAGATTTTACTCTTCTACAATACATCAAAATACATCTATATTTTTGTATTTAATCCATAATTTTGGATTAGTTATTAGTTATTATCATTTAGTATTCCACAACTATTACCACCACTGGGTATGCCTTAGCAAAATAGTCTTTTTAAAGCAAAATTCATGATTTTTTTGTTCTTTTTTTTTTTTGTTGAATGCCTCCTTTTGGATGTCAAGAAATGGCAAGAATGAGGGTCATATTACTTTAAGGTATGTAGCTTTATGTAGCCCCTGTTTGAGTCTCCTTAGAGCTAAAATACGATTCAAATCAATTCGTCAAGCCCATCTAGAGCTCGGTGCAGGTGCGGCGATTGGCAGGACATGATTTTCCATCTTACCCGAGGAATTAGCGGCTGTGGCGATTGGCAGGACATGATTTCGTCGGTTTTGCTTGCTCGCTCGGTGCTTTCCACCTCCTGTTTGCCCCCGTTCTCAGCGTGGATTTCCACCTCCTGTTCGCCCTGAAAGAAAAGACGACAAAAACGTGAGCAAATGTACCATTTCCTTGTTTGTTCGTCAGAATTCAGAGTTAACACTTTAGGCTAAGCCTGCAAACGGAGGGAGCGGTTCGGGTCGCTCCTAAGCGTGACCGCCCTCTCCTTGCGTTCCAAAAGTTGGTCGAGGATCGAACTTGATCTTCTTCTTTTTTTGAGAAATGGTTCCTCTTTTATTTTAGAAACAAAACCTGATCCTTTTCAAGGTTATCCACGGGTCGAACCTAACACGTGCCACAGGCTGGCCCGCCTCGCTCTCTCCCGCGCCATCCTGCGACGGACTGGCCGTCTCCTATGACGTACGACGACTGCGCCCCAAGCGCCGCCGCCGCAGCCACCTGCAACCTGTCGCCGCGGACGACAAGGGCTTCAGGCGCCTGGTCAAGGACAAGCGCCACAACTGCTTCCGCCACCTAGGCGGCGGCGCCGGGGCCGCGACGTACGGCTCCGCCGGGAGGCCTTCGGCGGGAACACGTACCCGCGGAGGAAGCCCAATGGGTGCTGACCTGGACGCACTAGCGGGACGTGCTCCTCCTCGTGCTGCTCGTCTGCACCGACGTCTCGCTGTCGCTGGGCTTCGGCATAAAGGTGCACGGACTCAAGGACAGCTGGTACGACGGCGTCAGCATCTTCCTCGCCGTCTTCCTCATCGCCGCCATGTCCGCGGTCAAACCTAGTTGTTTGTTCGTCAGAATTCAGAGATAACACTTTAGGCCTGCTGGCTTCCCATTGCTGGTGCGGCTGCGGCAGCAATGGCAAACATTTGGCGCGCTACGGGAAGAAGCGGGCAAGGGCAAGTACACCGAGATGTTCCGCGCGGCGTCAGCAGCCGCCACAACAGCTGCAGCAAAAAGGATCGAAGGCCAGACGCGGAAAGGCCAGCAAGTTTATCTCGGCGGGTATGTCGTGGAGGAAGAAGCGCCCGCGAGGTCCTACGACCGGGCGGCGCTCAGGAGGAGCTTGAGGAGGCGGACGACATGACCAGGCAAGAGTGTGTGGCTCACCCGGGAAGGAAGAGCAGCGGCTTCTCGCAGCTGGTCAGCCTGAACATTCAAGAACCCCTTCTCCGCTTGCCTTGTCCTTGAGAGCATGATGATGGATGGCTGGTGAGTTGGTGATTTCTGTTTATATATAGCCGTGAGAGATAACAGAGGTAGCGAGAGGATTGAGGTTGGATATATATATTTTTTTTTTTTTTTTTTTTTTTTTTTTTTTTTTTTTTTTTGGCGACAAAATTGAGGCTGGATTGAAGAAGAAGGGGAGTGTTGACGACGGCAGAGTTGGTGGTTGTTTCTGTTTATATATGTACTTGGATTTATATAGGAAGAATTTTGTTCACTACAATGCTGCTGCCGTCGGCCTCTCGGGGTTCTCTCCTTTAAATATTACAGTGGCATTGTCTCTTTCGCGCTACAACCGTTCAGCGAGATAGGCTGCGCAGCCGCTCCTACAAACTAGATGTATCTTGGGTTTGGGTTTGTCTTCAGTGGCGGACCCAGGATTTTGCAATGACTAGGGCCAAAGTTTGGTCGGCGAAAAGCGATTGCTACGCCATAGTCTATACAAAGGCGGGTAGGAGCAGCAGGACATGGTAGTCTAAGGCAACCATTTGCAACATAAAAAATCATGAACTTGCATATGGCAAGGACCGGAACCTGCAAGGCATGATTGAATCGCTAATTCATGGGACTGTAGGCCTGAGAAGCAACAGAAATCTCATGGAGGTAGGCGGCCAGGCAATATGAATCAATAAACAACTTGTCTTTCCTGGGCCGGCGCTCTCTCAACTGGGCCTCAGGCTCCTCTTCCCTGTTTGTAGCCTGAGACGACGATCTTGAGAAGCCAGGGTCCTCCACTAGGGGAATCGACGGACAGCATTGCCCGTGTGCATACACTGCTATTGCTTTATTTAAGGAAAGGAAAGCCAAGAGACAGGCCAGACGCGCACGACACCTAATTGGCTACCGGGCCTATTTTTGGTTGGGTGTCCAAACCTCACTTGAACGGCCGAATCGGTCCTTCGATTGTGGCCAGACAAGAGCCAGCCTCTGAGCCGAGTTCCTCTCACCATTTGGTGCTCTTCCTCCCCGTCTTCACATCCTCCCCATCGCCGACACCCTCCCCGTCTCCACCTCCATGAGCACCGCCTTTCATATGCCTCCCATGAGGTAGGCCGGTGACGCACCGACACGACGAGGATAGGCTGGCACGGGTAGGGGCGCGGGACCGACCAGACGGCCAGCTTAGTCACAAAATCAGTCACCATGTAATCCATTTCGAATACCACGTGTGGGGGAAAGGCGATGGTAACCATGGTGTTACGGTGCCTTCGATTTATATAACAAACTCTATTCTACTTAATGAAAAATGCGCCTAGGTGTGGTCGCAAAAAAAAAAAGAAAAACATTACGGAACTATATTTCATGATATCTAATCTAGTGTTACTAGTTTGATGTCATAAATATTGGTGTTGTTTTTTAAAATTTAATCAAATTAAAATTAGTTCAACTTGATGCATCATAAAAAGTTGATTTATAGTGGAGCGCAGAGAGTAATTATTAGCACATAATATGCATCGACTATTAGTCTATTGGAGTATGTCTTGGGAAATCAATAATCCTTTTATAAATAATAATGATTGATATTTTTTTTTTTTTTTTTGCACTTTAGCGATTTTAATAGTCGGGGTGGGGTGGGGGGGGGGGGGAGGGGATAATTCAAACTAGTTGAGAGCTCAAGGAGCTAAAATGAACTAAAACACATGTTTTTATAAAAGACATATAAAAATCATTAAATAATCAAAAATACAATATATGCATTTTTTACTTGCATTATTTTCCATATAAAAATATGCTTTAGATATTTTTTTATTCTTATAATGAATTTTGAATATTTTTATAAAAACTATTCAGCAACACAACCATAAAAACTACTCAAGGTGCAAAATGAATGGTTTTTAAAGTTGAGATGGATTTTAAAAACTGATTTTGTAGCTTAGAGAGGAAAATCGGATGACTGCGATAGGTTTTTTTTTAAGAGGTAAATTAAACTTTTTTGGCTTTTTTAATGTAAAATCACACACAAGAGTCGGATCTCTTCAAGCCCAGTGGGCCCCAAAATTTATTTTTTATCTTATATATACCTGAAAAATTAGTGACTTCAGCGGTTGGCAGGCCCTCCTCCTTGACTCCTAGTGAGAATGAAAAATGAGAACGAAGAAAAGAATTCTTTATAAAAAACTGTTTGCCAAAAAAAAACTATGCTCGAAAATACTCCCTATGGTCCATAAAAAACATAAATCTCGCTTCTTGAGAAATAAAAAACTTTAAGTTTGACTAAGTTTATATAAGTTATTATCTACAGTTGGATCTCCAGATAAGTTTATTATAAAAATATATTCCATGACTAATCTTATAATACTTATTGCAAATTATAAAAAAAACAATAATTTTTACTTATATCTACAGTGTTTTTTCTCAACCATACAAAAAAAGTGCACGTATTTTCATCAGGTAGAAGAGAATTGTTTTTTATAGAAAAGGGAAAGAGAATTGTTTTACAGCGATATGCTTTGCAAGATTTCCAATCATCACCTGCATCTCTCTTCTGGGATTCCTCTAGCCTATTACTCGCTGCAGAAGACTTGGGATGCGAGAGTTACATTCTTATTGGGATGCAGGTACTAGAGAACTAGATATAATTAGATTAGATGCCAAATTTCCTAAAAAAAAGATAGGCGTCACATTAGAGATTAGGAATGGCCGGGCACGAATGAATAGATAGCAGTATACCTTCATGTCCTCGTCAATATCGGCCTCCGCGTGGACGACCGACACCTGCTGCGCCTGCAGTTTCACCTCCTGTTCGCCGTGGGCCCAAAAGGACAACAAAAACTTGAGCCCATGTACGCTTCGTTTTCCATGCTCTGTTCTCTGTGAGTCTCAGTCAGCAAAATAACAGTCAACAGCACCTTCGCCGTCCGCCTTGCGGCGTCCCGTCGCTCTCGCTCCTCCTCAGACCTGGAGAAATCCGCGTCCCCTGGTCCACGGACCGGTTGTTGTTGAGCTCCAGATGCACGTCCTCCTCCTGGTGGTGGCGCTGGCGCCTCTGTACATGAGCCAATGCAAGCAGGACATCTCCTGGGCGTCGCCCTGGTACATTTTCTCTCATGCGAGATCGTCGATGGAGTGGTGAACTGGTAGTGGCGGTGGAGCTGTTCGCGGAAGGCCGCCGGGTCCTTGACGACCTCGGGGATTCCCTTCTCCTCCAGACGGTCAAAGTCCTCCTCGATGTCAGTGTGGCAATGCGAGCCGCCGCCAGCGGTGTCGTCGTGCTCCATCGTCTCCCGCAGCGCGCCGAGGTGCCGTCTCCACCTACGGCTCGGCCATATATATAGCGACGCCTGCCAGACGCTTCCTAAGGTTTAGCACCGGCGGCGGCGGAGGGTGGTTGCAGGAGAAGCGGAGGCGGGCGGGCGTGGCAATCCGAGGGGTCTTTTTGGCTGGATGTTGTGGAGCGGGGCAGTTTGGTACTTGCCAGAGACGTCTCGGCGGCGAATTGTATGGCTTGTTTTTGGCGCCTACTGCTTGTCCTGGCTCGTGGCGATCAGACCCGCTGCGCCGCTTGCCAACGCGCCAGCGTGTCAAATCCGGCTAGCCGGAGAGGCGGAGGGCCCCACGCGCAGAGCATGACGGATGGACGGTGGAGATGCGGCCCCCGAGGATCGTGCGGCTGGTCTCGCTGCGGAGGATGAGGCCGGTGTGGTGGGGACGGGGAGCTTTCTTCCTTTCCGCGAGTACCGGACAGACCATGAGATCAATCCGATTCCATTTGTGCCCTGGGGGAGTTTATTAAGATTTGACTTAATAATAATTAGTAACTACACTGCATTACTATTACAGAAGTTATCAAGATCTGACTTTTTATTTGAGAAGCAATTCTGACTTATGCAGATCAATAGTGTTTGGATACCGTAGGCTGCAAGTTTGACCCACAATAGTCTGCCTAGCTCTTGCCCGCGCCTCTGCCTGGTACTCTGTTTTCCTCGGCCTCATACTCTGCTTCTGCTCATCAGAGCTCATGCATGCTTCCCTGCGTCCTTTCTCTACCGTTGTTGTTTTTCATTTTTGTGGGGAAACCGCATAAGTACATTTAACTTTGCACAAGAGTATCCCCCTGTTGTATTTTCAAACATAAGTTTATAATGGAGGGAGTATTAAAGCGGGCCAAAGTTCCATCCTCAATGGAGCTTATGCCTCAAATAAGGCCCGCTGCAGCTCTTTTAAAGTTTCATTTTCATCTTGTTTTTTATAAGTGCATCTATTCTCAAGCATTTGTATGATACAACACGTATGGCACGGGTACCATCAACGCTCACTACTACAGATTCAACGATCACTGCCGCCTACATCACTGCCGGAAGCTATGAAACCGGCAGTGATAAGCGCTCTAAACTTCAAAATCGGCCCAACGATTGAGCCAGTTGAAGAACCGGCACTGAAGATCGATATCACTGCCGGTCTGTATTACCAATCGGCAGTGAAGGTATCAGTGCCGTTGGTAACACAAACCGGCACTAATACTGCTTCTAGTGCCGGCTTGTGTTACCATCCAGCACGGCGCTATCATAGTGCCGGGTTGTATTATCAACCGGCACCGATATGCAAAGTTTTTTAAAAAAGAGAAAATTCATATATAAAGTTTCTTATATAAAATTTCATTACATATATATAATATTACATGTAAAAATATAGAAAATTCATATATATTATTTCTTATATAAAATGTCGTTACATATATATAATATTACATATAAAATTTCCTTACATATATATAATATTACGTACATTAGATTTCCTAAAAATAAATACTAATAATTTTATTTCGTCGGCGGCGTTTGACGTCGCGCTCGCCACCACGATCACCACCGCCCTCGCCGCCGTCTGCTCGGCATCGAGCGCACGACGGCGGCCTCCTCCTCGTGCCGGCCTAATGGCGGGCCGCCGCCGCCGCCTCCTCCGCCAGCGCCGCTGCGTCCGCCTCGACAGCCTCGCGGGCCGTCTACTCCGCGAGCAGCGCATCACAGAGCATGGCAGCCTCCTCCTCGGCCCCGAAGCAGGCCGCCCGTTCCACCGCCACCGCCTCGCGGAGCTCGGCGGCCTCCACCTCCGCCACCCTGCGCCAGCCCTGCTCCTGGGCGACTTGCGCGCGCAGGCCGAGGATCTGGTTCTCCGACGTGCGCAGGTGGCGGCCGGCGGAGGACGGGAAGTTGGGGTTCACCCAACTCCGTCCCCGGCGTCCCGCTCCGTCGTTGCTGCCGCGGCCAGCACCCTCCATTGTCCGGAGAAGATAGGAATGAGAGAGATGGAAGAAAAATGTGTTTGTTGTGAATGACGGAGCGGAGGAGGCCGGCCTATAAAGGCCATCGGCCGGGGTAGTCAAGGCCACCGCCGCCTCATCGCCTCCCCATAGCGAATGGGCTACCACCGCCATCAAAGCGGTTCTCGGTTTCCCATAGTTGAGGAGGGAGACGACGGGGCGATATCACTGCCGGTTCTTGTTAAGAACCGGCAGTGATGAGAGGAGGGAAATATTTTTATTTATTTTTCTGTTTTACAAACTTAAATACTTCATTTAAGAAACAAATATATAGCATAATAATACAAATCCTATCCTAGCGCAGCGGTTAGAGCAAATTTTTTAAGTTTTTTTTTATTTCTATATCACTACCGGTTCTTGTTACAAGCCGACAGTGATGTACATTTTGTTAAAAAATCTTTAAAATTTGAATAAATAGAAAGCATGGCACTGCTACCACCAACCACTCCACCAACTCGTCTATATATATGGCACACATCCAGGGTCCATATGCCTGGCTTCTTGAGTTCCTTTTCCCACCCTCCTTTCTTCTTAGTTCTCCAGCTTGCTAGTTTCTGTAAACATGGCCTCTCTGTGGGAGAAAGCCCTCCACATATAGATATCGTTAGGCATCGTAGTCCACCACAGTGGTCCACACAACAGGTGCTAGAAGAATTCTACTGATACAGCAATGCTGAATGTTGGAGTCTTCGACGAGGCTCTGGATTGTGCTTGCACATATGTGCTTGCATTCCGCACAGGCGGGGTATTGTCTCTTCAAGCCGGAAGAGGCCATACAGTTTTTTCGTCGACAGCCTCGCACCAAGAGCAAGAAGGGCAGGCGCCTTGAGACATGAGTTCTTTGCGGCGCCTCCCTGATTGTCTCCAACCAGTATTGCTATAACCACCTCGGCATGATGCTAGAAGAAAGCTACTGAGGTGGCTAAATTATCATGTGTTGATACTCATAGATGGTAAAATTGATCTGTATGAAAATAGGTCTTTGTTATCGTATATGTAATTTGTGTGTAAGGTCTTTGTTATCGTATATGTGACTTTCTTTAATTTGTGTGTAAGGTGTTTGTAATCGTGTATGTAATTATCTAAATATAATTATTTTGTTGTTGTTGAAAGACTATGGTACATAATTTATTTTTGTTTCCTGATTTATTCTAATTTCAGTTCTTCTCTACAAAATATCTAATTAAAGAAATAAGAAGAACAAAATAAATAAGAACAACTATCACCACTATAGAAACTATGGTAGATAATTTATTTTTGTTGCTTGATATTTTGGCTTCATTTTTTCAAAAAAACAAAGCAGCTCGTCCCTAGGATTCCTGAACCCTTTGTGGCAGGCCGAAGCGATAGGCGCCGCCGCACCAATCCCTTCAGGCCTGCCGTAGCAGGGCTCGATTTTTAAAAAATGCCGTTGGTGGCTTATCACTGCCGGGTCTTGTTAAAAACCGGTAGTGATGACTATTATCACGCGGGTCTTGTTACAAACCGGCAGTGATGCCGGTTATCACAGCCGGTGCAACGAACCGGCAGTGATGTCGAAACCCTTTTTCAAATTTTAACTTCGCAGAGAGCTATGCTCCCTCTGATCATCATGGCAACAGCACTGCTCCCACCTGCCATGACAGTGCCTCTATAAAAAGATCCTCCTACCATGAGCCTCTCCATAACATTGGCTACCTGTGTTTGTGTTAATTTTTCAGTTTATTTCTCCAGTTTTTCCCAAAGACATGGCTTCTTTGCGGGAGAAAGCCCTCCACATACAGATATCCTCAAGCTTCCATAGCAGTCACCAAAATGGTTGAAAATTAGATGCTAGAAGAATTCTACTGAAGAGCTATGCTAGATGTTGGCGTCTCTAGCTAGGGGAAGAGCGCAATCCTTCATAGGTGCACTCTTTGCAATTTCCTTTTGGGGTCTTGGTGTTGCTACTATGGGGTGACAGTAGAAGATCATAGTTTCTCCGTCCATGCAATCTTCATGGTCGGAGAAGCCATGAAGATGGCAAAGACTGTGCTTGCAAGTCCATGGAATCTTCACGGTCGAAGAAGCCATGAAGATTTCTTTGTCGCCACGACAGCCCAACAACACCAAGGGGAGGCCATGCATGCGCTTAGGCATGAGTTCCTTGCATCACCTCCTTGATCATCTGGCATAGCTCATAACCACACCTCGATCCTTGTTTGTCCATAGCAGGATGCTACAAGAATCCTACTGGGGTGGTTAAATTATAATGTGTTGATTCACATGGACGATAACGTTGATAGCTAGGAAAATAGGTCTTTGTTATCATATATGTGATTTCAAGTACTAGGTCTTTGTTATCGTATATGTAATTTATTTTAATTTTCTTGTTTGTCTTCTATCTCTATTCTTTTTACATAATTATTTCATTGTTGTTGAAAGCTTATTTCTCACGGTCAAATATTTTCCATATATATTATGGTTTAAAATTAAATTGAAATTATAAAAAATACATAAACAAACTACCTTAAAAAAGAAAGCATTAATTCAAGTTCTAAAATTATAATGTGTTGATACACATGGATGGTAACATTGACACGTATGAAAATAGGTTGTTGTTGTGGTATATGTAATTTAACCGTAAGAACTTTGTTATTGTATAAATTTATCATCTTTTAATCATATTATCTTGTAATCATGTGGTGGCACTAGGTGACAAATAATATGTGCCACTTGGTGACAAATAATATGTCTTGCTATGCATGCACTGCTGCAGCAATGCATAAAAAGCATACATGTTAGGCTAATCGGTGTCGGGTCAAAGTGGATGTTGGCGGTCCTTAACTCCATTTTTTACCCACCAATTATAGATCAGTTTGGAAGAAATAAATATTTTATTGCACATATATCTTTACTATTGACCTAGTTCCACTTGTACTTGGAGAAAATATTGTTTTGCAGAATTTACACCAAGTGCAGGAATTTCGGAATAAAAAGGCGCTTTTTGAGAAGGCGTAAAACAAGCAAGAGAGCAAGTGGGCCACCTAGAGGCCAAATGGGCCAAAAGCACCGTACGGGCGTGACCCGGGTGGCAGCCCAGCCCACACGCCAAAGTCGGTCGGTCGGGGCGGCTCCACCGAGGCGCGCGGCGCGCCCCTCGGCGGCGCGTGGGCCCGGCCAAAGGCGGTTTCGACCCTTCCATCTGTGGCATGATGGTTTCGCTGGTGTTTTTACCTAGATGCCCTCGAACCGCCTTCCACCTATTATAAAAGAGGAGTAGAGGCACCCCCCATCAACGCACACCATTTGGAGCTCTCTCTACACCTCTCACTTGTTCTTTTAGCATTAGTGTTAGGCCATTGGAGCTAGGCAAAGCTACTTGGAGAGCTTGTCTCCAGGAGGAAAAGCTACATCATTGGTATAAATCTATGGAGCGTTCTTCCTTAGTCAAGTTCTCATTACATTTATATAGCCTTGCATATGAACTAGAGTATAGTCTAGTACACGATATATTCAATGATCAAGAACTAGGCCATAGTTCTTGTGAGAGTTGTTCATCGTGTTCTACATTATTCTTCATCGTTCATGTGTTATACTTGTTTAGATTAGATTGTAGAAGAGGAATAGCGGTTCGATGTGCCTTCGGGTTTGCCTATGTCCTAGCTCGTCCATCCGTAGGGTGAGAGTCCTGGGGGGATGTAGGTAGCTCCTTAGTATGCGGACATGGTGTCCGGATGCGAGGGAACCTTCGGATATGTCGGCATGCCACAGTTGAGGTGGTAGGCGGCAGGTGGTGACAGCCCTGTCCGTCCCTTGTGATCCCCCACGTTCGCATGTTGAGTAGGAGTTCGTAAATGCCACCATCGACTGGCAGACCAGTTGCCGCGGTCTTCCCATATTCCTAGTCTATAGTCGAGTCTTGACTTGTATAACATGTGGATATAGCTGTTCTAGCATTGACTATATAGGGCCTGCCTGCTGTCAACGAAATATCGGCGATAGTCCGACCAGGGGTATGCCCTGACCGGTAATGGATTGGTGGAAGGCGCACGAGATTGCGAGCAAGACGTAAACAGGGAGCAATCACACGAGGTTTACCCAGGTTCAGGCCGCAAAGATGTGTAAAACCCTAGTCCCGCTCTGTTTCGATTATGATATGGATGTATGAGTTCGTGCGTTATGCCGATTACGTCCTTCCGGCATGGGGGTCCTTGCTCTCCTTATATATCACGGGGAGCAAGGTTACAAGTCGGAACTAGCCTATCTCGGTACTAAGTTTACATACTTTACAAGTCTAAACTTTCCTATCTCGGCTAGGTCTTGTCCTTCTTGTCGGTCTTCGGGAATCTTGCCTGTTTTAGGTCGTTTGTCAGACCAGCTCGAGCCGATTGGTCTTGAATCTTGATGGGCCGGCTGGTGATAGCGTGTCGGCCCAAACTAGGTCGTGATGGTATATGGAGTTTATACCTCCACAGCTAGTCCCCGAGCATCATGGATCTTTGAGGGAAAAAACACCGTCTTGCTTGGTTGAGTGAGAAAGGGTGGCCGGACACACGTTCGACATGTGGTCCGAGGCCGGAGGACCGTCTAATGCTTCCGACCACACTTTGCTTACACTTGGTTGACGTTTTCGGTTTTGACCGAAAGATTTATGATGCTCCTGAAAAGAAAAAAGAATTTTGAAAAGGGTCCCAAATCTGGAGAAGTGGGCCCACGTTAGTATGTGATGCCTCGCCATCACATGTTATCTGTCGTGATTGGTTGTTGCCTTAGCTTAGTTTTGAACTAAACTTTTTGTAAAGAGAAAGATTCATGCCGAGTCATGCAAATGACGTGGGCCCACGTAGTCCCCGAGGTTGCTTTGTAAGATAGTATATGTTGCGGCAAGCTCTAAAAGAAGGATCTAGCCCATGTCACCTCTCGGGTGACGTGGGCCCATGTAGTCCCCGAGCCCGAGATGAGGTGGAACACGTTATGTCGGGTCTAAAAAAGAAGACAATTATATCGTGCTTTATGTGTTTCCGACCACTCTTTGAGTGAGACCGAGCAGGTGCCAAATTTCATTTGGGCTGGTCGGTTTGAACCATGCCATGACTTTGTCATGATTAAGTTAAGGCAGCTTTGCTACTTAACTCGGTCCCCAGCGTGGGCCTGTCGGACCATGGTTTTGAATCTAAACCCATGAAATAGCTTAGCTATTTGTGTGCCGAATAACCGGTATCATTGGCCAAAAAATCCCAGCTCATTTTGTCGGATTGTGTGGGTTGAATTGTTTATGCTATACCGCAACTTTGTTACGGCGGGTTGGAACAATTTTTTCGTGAACCCGATCTTTTTAGCGAGGCTGTTTTAAGACTATAGCAAAAGAAACCGACTTAAATGACCTTCGTAGCTTTGCTCACCGGGTCCGCTTTCAGGTTATCCGGTAAGGTGTGCGTCCGTAATGGGAAATGTTTTGTAAATTTAAATGGGGAGAGAAAACCGACCAAAAAGGCCTTTTAGCTTGAAGCGGCCCGGTTTTTACGGCCCATTAAGGAAAAAACCCTAGTGTGGTTAAAAACTCTTGGTGCCGCCGTCATTTGGTTTGCTTGCATTTTGTCTATAGCTCTTGCAATCGGTTCATTCCGCCGCCCAAACTCCGTGCCTAGGGTTAGCTCAAGTAACCGCATCCCGTTGTTTCGAGGGTCATGGCGAAGAGGCGTCAATCACGCAATGAGGGAAAAGGAAGGAGAAAAAAGAGCGAAAGAGTATGAGAAGCGAGATGAAGCAGATTTGGTCGCCCACTCAATCGACGGCGGCGTCGGTGAATGCTTTGGCGGATGGCGGCATGATCCGCCGGCATCCTTTTGAGTATGGCGTGTGCCACCTCGAGGTGAGGCATTCCCCGCCCTTATGATGGCGAGATAGTTGTATTCGAGGATTATTTTATCGGGGATTAGGTATCCCAATCCATACTTTCTTGGTGGAGCTTTGTATCCTTTGGAAGATATCGCTCCCGTAACCTCCACCCGAACTCAATTATGACAATTGCGCTCTTTGTTGCTTATTGCGAGATGTATCTTGCAATTCCCCCAAACTTCAATGTCTTCCGTTATTTTTATGAAGCGAAGAAGAGGGGAAACTTGGGTGGTAGTCCAGTGGCTGGGGCATGCTATATTTCTCTTCGTGATGGAATGCGTTCCGCCGGCTATCTTTCACCCATACCGATAATGTGAAGGACTGGTTCAAGAAGTGGTTTTATGTAAATGACAATGAGCGGGGAGACTGTTCCTTGTGATATTACACATATTCCTGAACCCAATCATTTTTGGTCGGATAGACCAAATGCTACCGAGATGATTGAGGTGAATGAGATAATTGCCATGATGAACTTCAAGGGTCCGAATGGATTTGATTCTGTTGTTTATATCTCTCGCCGTATTCAGCCTCCGAAGGAGAGATTTAATTTTTTGTGGGAATATCGTCTAAAAGACGACCCTTCTCGTGAATCTCCGGAGGAAATTTCACTTGATGACATTAATCGAGACTTCGAAGATGTTCAAACGTGGGGAGGATACTCATATCCCTCGTCCTACCATTAAGCCTTATGATTGGAGGATGCCGCCTCCACCGGTATGTTTTTGCTTACTTATTTGTTTCTTCGTATTTGGACGTTTTTTGGTATTCTTGCCGTTGGACTGATCTTCATGTGTTTATAGGGCCGTCATATATACGTGTCCCGAGTACCTCTTGATATTTTGCCTTTCGGAGAAGCTCTATGATACCTGCGTACGGGTTTTGATCGAGGTATTGACGGGATGACAGTGGCGATGATACCGTTGATCCCGATGTTGATCGTCGAAGGCAGGTGGGAAACGGAAGGTTGTTTATGAGAAGAAGAAACGATCCGGCATCTTGACCGGTGGAGCTTTATCATTACAACCTTGTGCTTCCGGCGGCCGAAACGTCGGCGTCATCAGTTGCGAATCGTCGATTCCCGATTCCGATTGTGGAGACGAGCCGACTCTTTGCCGAGTTTGCTCGGCGCAAAAATTGCGCTACGAAAGTGGTCGGGATAGTGCTCTCCCTTTGTTGCGGGGAGCTAGTCGTGTCGTGGAGCGGCCTATGTCAACAGTGCCCAGTTGGTCATTCGGGAGACCTTGCACGGGATAACTTCTCAGTCGGTCTGTGGATGGTCGGAGTGCTCCGCCGTCATCGTGGCCCAAGATGAAGAAGCTCTTGCTGCCACCGATCCTTCTTCTCCTCTTCGTGATCCGGTGGTGCGGAATGACTTTGATGTTGGTACATCTGTCCCTTCTAGGGATGAGGAGACCGATATGCCGGACCGGTTTAGTCTGCATTTTGAGCGATCTCGAGTTTGTAAGTTTTTGCAAACTTGTTACTTTTTGCTATGCGCCCCCCTTTTTTTTTTTTTTTTAATTCTTTGTAAAAATTTTCATTGCGGGGCTCCTATTGTTGATGACTTGGTCGGGGACCCTTTGGGTCATGAAGCTTTGGTCAATCTTGGAACAAGCCAGGAGGCCGTTCCCGAAGTCATAACTCCCGCCGCCAATGTCGTCATTGATCAAGAAACCTGTTCCCCGAAGTTGTGCCACCGCTACCGATGCCGTTGATGATCCGGGGATAGTTCTTGCAAATGTTGTTGCTTGAAACTGCGGTGGTCACTTGCGGGTATCAACATCATGGCCTCCGCTAGGGATACTCGCCATCTTATCCGGAGTAGCGTTAGATTCTTCCCCGGCTTCTTCGCCGAGGGTGATCAATATCTGAATATGCATTTGGGTAGTTTTAGACCCGGTGCATCGACAGCGAGATCGCCCGGAGATAATGGAAGAGGTCGGGGGAACTTCTTCGGTCCCCATATACCCGGTAGCCGCAGCTATGTTGCTCGTCAAGATGACAACGGTGAATGGCACATTTTTGAAAATGTTACCGGGGTGCCATTTCGATGGTTTTGAGCAAGTGTTTCTGATCTTCGTGCTCGTATTAAGGTTGGTACTTGTTTTTGGTGAATTTTCTATTTTGCCCGTTACGTCGCGTTGTGAAGGATCTCTTTTGCGAGTAGTTGAAGATGTTGCCGAAGAGCGCCGTCTTTGCATAGAGCAATTCAAACCGACCATGTGTGAAAACGGTCTTCTGCGGAAGCAAAATGAAGATTTGGAGCGACAGATCCGTGTTCACGAAGGTCGTGAAAGGCTTTGGGAACTTGAGAAAGATTCCTTGTTAAAAAAGGTTGCATCCTTCGGGAGCAAAACAAAGGTTTGTTTTACTCACTCCCGTTACTTGTTGTTTTAACGAGAATATGTCAAGTACTTGATTGTACTTTGTAGGTTTGGAGAGTGATAAAGCCTTGATGGCCGCTGAAATTGCTCGTACGAACGGAACGGAGAACAAAGCCCGTGCGAAGTTGAGCGCTTGGAGAGGAGGCACGAGGTGCATTTTCTCCCTTTTTATCTTCTCGTTGTTGTTTCGATCTGTGTCTTATAGGTTATACTTATGTAGAAACGCTTGAGCGTCATATGGCGCAATTCGGCGTGCTGAAAAATGATAATCAGCATCCGACGGAGCGTTACTGTCCATGGTGAATGGATTGCAACCTCTCGTTTCTTGCTCTTGCGCGGGGCAAAGTGAGGCCGAGCAAATCCCCTTGTCGTTCCCGAATTCGTTGTGGATCAATGCCGTCGTTCGTGGCGTTTGCTTAAGGAGTTTGTCGGGAAGGGGAGTCGCTTTGTTGCGTCAAGTGTTCGGCTCTTGCGCAGTCTCACTTTCCTCGGGCGGATTTCAAGCGTTTGGAGTCCGGGAGGCCTGCGCAGATACCTCTCCCGAAAAACTCGAGATTTGCAAAAGGCTTGCCGGGGCACCGCTTGTGTTATTGCGACAAGATAGATCTTGTCCCGAACAATGATTTAAAACTCAGTTTGTGGTATTAAACTCGTGGTGCTTTGCACCGTTTTGTAACAATATCTGGTGTGTTTTGATACAATTGGTAGTTGTATGTCTGAAAATGATTACAATTGCCTTGGTGCTAGGCATAGAATTTTATTAAATGTTCTATGTGCCAAGAATTTGGCAAATCTCTAGGTGGATCGTCTAGAGTACATAGTTTATAAGTCGTTGGTCTTGTGACTGCTTTGACTAGGAAGGGTCCTTCCCAATGAGATGATAATTTGTGGAGGTCGTCTGTTTTCTGAATTCTCTTGAGGACGAGGTCTCCGACCACAAACTGTCTCTCTTTTACATTTCTGTTGTAATAGCGCCGTAGAGACGCTAGATATTTAGCCGTTCTTGGGAGTGTTTCCAAGTTCCGCTCTTCTCCTGAATCGATGATAGTTTTTCTGACTTCATTCGTGGCTTCTTCGTCATAATTTTTTGTTCTTGGTGAGCCAAATGCTACTTCATCTGGCAAAACTGCTTCAGCACCAAATATCATGAAATAAGGTGAGACGCCGGTATTTCTGCTTGGTTGGGTTCGGAGTCCCCATATCACAGAAGGTAATTCGTGATACCATCTTCCTGGATGGGTGTCGTTGTCTCGATATAGCCTTTTTCGTAGGGCATCTATGATCATCCCATTTGCTCTTTCGACTTGACCATTAGCTCGAGGGTGAGCTACTGATACATATTTTACTTTTGTTCCTAAGTCTTCGCAAAAATCCCAAAATTCACCGCCTTTGTGAATGTGGATCCCAAATCAAGTTATAATGGTGTTGGGTATCTCTGTTTCGAGTCGTCTAATACTTCGCTGATGTAGTAGACTGGTCTTTGTACGCCATATGTATGTCCCTCTTCTTGTCTTTCGACGACTATTACCGTGCCGACCACGCGATCGGTAGCCGCAACGTATAGCAATAATTCTTCGTCATCTTTAGTGTTGTTAGCACGGTGGCGATGTTAAATATGTCTTGAGTTCGAAGAAGGCTTTTCTGCTTCGCTTGTCCATTCAAATTTTTGCTTGGCCTTTAATAGTTTGAAAAAGGGGAGGCCTTTTTCGCCAAGTCTTGATATGAAGCGGCTTAAAGCCGCCATGCATCCAAGTAAGTTTACGGATATCTTTTATACCTTTGGGTTGCGTCATTTTTAAGGCGCATTAACTTTTTCGGGGTTTGGTTTAATGCCATCTTGGCTAACTACGTTGCCGAGTAGTATCCCCGATGGTACTCCGAATATGCATTTTCGTGGGTTTAATTTCCACTTGAAATTTGTTTAAAGCGACGAAGGTTCGCTCTAGGTTTGAAACTAAGGATCCGCTCTCCTTTGTTTTTACGACTACATCGTCTACGTATGCTTCGACCAGCTGGTCGGAAATTTCTTTTTGAAGACACTCTTGGATAGCGCGTTGGTATGTTGCACCAGCATTTTTGAGGCCAAACGACATGGTCGTATAGCAGTATGCGCCGAAAGGCGTGATGAATGATGTTTTTATTTGATCGTGAGTTGCTAGGGCTATTTGGTGATACCCTGAATAGCAATCTAAAAAGGACAACAGTTCGCAGCCTGCGGTTGAGTCAACTACTTCGTCGATGCGAGGTAGTTTGAAGGGGTCTTTAGGGCAGTGTTTGTTGAGATCGGTATAATCAACACACATTCTCCATTCGCCATTTTTCTTTTGTACAAGAACTGGATTGGATAGCCAGTCAGGATGATACACTTCTTTTATAAAACCAGCTGCTAATAGCTTTAACACTTCTACCCTAATCACCTCCTTTCGTCGTGAGCAAACCGTCGTAATCTTTGTTTGATTGGTTTGGCGGTTTCGAGACATTAAGGAAGTGCTCGACCTTTTCCCTTGGGACGCCCGGCATGTCTCTGCTGGTTTCCAAGCAAATATGCTTATGTTGTCCCGTAGGAATTGACGAGCGCGTCTTCCTATTTATCGTCTAAATTGGCTCCTATAAGAGCAGTTTTCTCCTTATCTCCGGGATGAGCTCGATCTTCTTTGTGTCATTGCTTTTGTTGGCTGACCTTTTGACTCGCTTGACGGGATCGAAGGTTAGCTTCGGGTATCTGTTTTGCTTCAAGGCATGTTTGTTCCATATGGGCTTTGAGGTCCGCTAATTCGGCCGCTGCGTAGGCGTTTGTTTTTAGATCGTGAGCCATAAGCACATTGCTTCGAGAGAAAGAATGCCCTTTGATGTTGGCATTTTTAACACTAGATATCCGTAGTGAGGGACAGCCATGAAGTTTGCGATCCCTGGTCGACCGAGTATGGCGTGGTAACGCCTTCGAAGTCGGCTACAATGAAGCGACGTAGTCTTTTCGAAGTGTTGTCTTGTTCGGCGAACGGGTAGAGTTATTTTTCCCAATGGCATTGAAGGTTTGCACGGCATGACTCCCCGAATGGTGAGTCGTAAGGTTCGAGATCTTCGATTTTTAAACCTAGCTCGCGAAACGCTTGTAGGAATAGAATGTTTAAAGCACGCCGCCATCTATGAGTACTCTTTCCATACGTATATGATTAACGACCGGGTCGAGTACCAAAGGGAATCGCCCGGCATCGGTATATTTGCCCACATGTCGGCTCGTTAAAGGTTCGGTTGTTTCGGCTGGAGCTTTAATATCGTATTTGATCCATCGGACTTAGCGATTGCCATGATCCTCCTTTTTAGTAACTTTTTGTCCCGTGAGTTTTCGAGACCAACTTTGCCGCCAAAAATCATAGCCGACAAGTGTTTGGTGGGCTCGTTGAACCGATGCCGAGGATCTTTGTCGTGTCTTCTTCTTCTTCCTCGGCCTTGTCCTTCCGTTCGGGCCGTTTCTCCTTACTTTGTTTTATTAATCTCTGTTTCTTGGCGGCTGCCCTACGAAAATTCTTTGTGAATCCGCGACACTCGCCCATGGTATGCCCTTTTCCCGGGTGTTTAGGGCAGTCCTGGCCTAGAATCTTCTCATATTCGGATCGAAGTCTCGCTTCTTTTTCTCGCTAGGTGGTACCGAATGGACGCGTTGATCTCGTGTCTCGCTATAATTGTTTTGTATGCGATTGTCGCGTCGTCGTTCATTGCGATGGTTATTGTCACGTCGTCGTTTTCGCGCATGTCTTTGCGTTGCAAATCTCTTTCTCTGTCATCGTTTCTTCGAAGTTTTCGTATCCTTGTCCGGTTTCGGGCAATTGTTGCATGGCATCGTCAACGCGAGCGAATTCACGGGCTATTCGAACATCTCGTCGGTTGTAGTGGGTTGTCTTCTCAAAAGTTCTTTTCGTAGATCAATATTTCCGGGTTGTCGTAATCCCGTACGAAAAGGGACACGACTTCGATCGCTGAAATATCTGGAATTGTTGTCCAGACTTCGAGAAGCGTCGTATGTAGTGACGTAGTGGTTCATTCGGGTAATCGACGATCTTTGCTAGATCGTACTTAGTGCCAGCTCGGCATGTTATTCTCGTAGTTCTCGATGAAGAGATGTCGCAGTTGAGGCCGGTGTGAATCGAACCCTCTCGTTGTTGTAATAACCAATTATTCGGCCCACTGTCGAGTACGATAGGGAGGTAATTGGCCATGACGTGTTCATCCCCCCTCCCGCGCTCGTACGGCTACTTCGTATAAGAGGATCCAATGCTCGGGTCGACCTTGCCATCGTACGTTTTGATGTCCGGTATCCTGAAACTTTTGGGCCGACTACCTCTCGTAGGGTAGCCGAATAAGGCTTTGGTCCCGAGGCATCCATGCGAGCTCGGTATCGGTTGTTGATGACCGCTCGGAGGTCATTATCGTCATATTGTTCATCATGATGGTAATTGAAGGGTTGACCATAATCTCGTTGTCTCGTGGTTGATCTGTCTTCTATCATTGTGTCTCGGTGAAATCTGTTGTGAGGAAAATTCCCACAACTCTCTCCATCGTCTTCGTAGTTGTTGTTGTTAGCACCTCCCTCTCTAGAGTCCGGGATTTGATTGCTTTGAAGAAACTACGCGGCCGGTGGCTTCGAGAGATGCGGCCGGGCGCGCTTGTTCTCTCATATGGTTCACTTGAGCTTTAGCGGCTACTAGAAAATCAATCGCTTCCTCAATTTGGGGAGTTTGAGGAATGTTGGCCGTCTTGAGGCGGTCAATAGCAACCCAAAGTTAGCACTTGGGGTTGTGTGAACTTGTCTTTCGTTTACAAGGTCAAAATCATCGGCAAGATTTCGCCGAAAACCCCTGCGTCGTCCGACCATACGATCTTGGTCGGCACGCCTGGATTGCAGCTTCGTTTTGCCTCCGTTGTTCCCGGGCTGCGTTTTGACCCTCTCGCCGTTGCCTTTGTTCGTCGGTTTCTCAATTGATGGTGACCTCGTTGTCACTAACATGACATACTGCGTTCCCTAGGCCGGGAGGGAAAGATGGGAATTGCTGTAACTCTTGAGTGGATTTGGCCGGGTTATGGATCTCGATCTGAATTTCCTCATGTTCCTCGGGTCGGAACACGGTGAGTTGTAGATCGGGAGTAGTGTCGATACACTTGGTGCTGTTGTTTGCGATTGTACCTCTTCTTCGTTGTCGGAGTAGACCATCGTATGGGCAGATCCCGAGAGTTCTAAGATATTGTAGTAATCGTCGAGTCCGGGCGTGTCCGGAGTAACGTCACGTGTTTTCTCCGGAGATTGGTCGTCCGTGACTTCTTCGAGGCGCACATGGTTGACGATATGTCTGCGGGTGCGTCGAAAGCGTAGCCGATCATATCCGGACGCGGATCGGGGATCCGGTTGTAGCCTTTGAGGTAATCTGCTAAAAGTTGGTGGCTAAATAGGTCGGCGGTGTTTGGCAGCCCGTATGGGAACGGTGATGCAACCCTTGGATCTAGGATCTTGCGATCCGATGATTTTTGTTGGGCGTTTTGTTGGCGCTTGGTCTCGTTGAAGGATAGTAGGTGATTCTTGCTTTGATTCAATCTGGATAGATCCAAAGCGAGCAAAAACTCCATGAGCCTATCCTGTTGATCATGAGTTGCTTGAACAGATCGGCCCAATTTTCGTCACGGTGGTTGATTGGTGCCTAGAAGAAAAGGCTGGAGTTCGATAACTCGAGCTTTGATGATGATGCCTCGTCCGAGGAGGCAAAGGATTTGTACCTTCATTGCTTTGTGGAGCTAGGATCGAGGGCGGACTCTCGATATATGAGGTGTTTGGAGCGGTTGTCCAGGTCATCGTCCCAATGGTGAAGGTGAGGCCGGCTTCGAAAGTCATGGAAGCCGGGAAAGAAACCGTCTTGATCGACGTAAAATCTCGGTGCGCACCCCTTACCCGCGCGCGCCCTTGTCGACGAAATATCGGCGATAGTCCGACCAGGGGTATGCCCGACCGGTAATGGATTGGTGGAAGGCGCACGAGATTGCGAGCAAGACGTAAACGAGGAGCAATCACACGAGGATTACCCGGGTTCGGGCCACAAAGATGCGTAAAACCCTATTCCCGCTCTCTGTTTCGATTATGATGTGGATGTATGAGTCGTGCGTTATGCCGCATTCTGTCCTCGGCATGGGGGTCCTTGCTCTCCTTATATATCACGGGGAGCAAGGTTACAAGTCGGAACTAGCCTATCTCGGTACTAAGTTTACATACTTTACAAGTCTAAACTTTCCTATCTCGGCTAGGTCTTGTCCTTCTTGTCGGTCTTCGGGAATCTTGCCTCTGCTTTAGGTGTCCGACCACTCGAGCCGATTGGTCTTGAATCTTGATGGGCCGGCCTGGTGATAGCGTGTCGGCCCAAACTAGGCCGTGAGGGTATATGGAGTTTATACCTCCACACTCGCTCCGCATAGATTATTCTTTATTCTTTATTTTACCTTTATTCCTTTGAGATTGCTCGAGTGTGTGTCCACTATCCAAACTACCGTATGCTTACCCCCGTATAGCACATTTGTCGGTTTCTCCTCATGCTAAACATTATATTCATACTCATGCTAGATACTCAACACCCCATGCCTTCCTTTGGGAAAATATAAATAACGATACCCTGAAATACTTCCGGGTGAAATGCTGCAACAATAGATCCGTGCGCTTGCGGATATTATTCTAATAGGATGTGATCTATCTCGTTGGCAACTCTCGCATAGTTACTAGAACTTGTTTCTAGTGATTGTGTTGAGAAATGCCAACGTGCGTTTCGGCACCGTTGGGGGATGGGCTTTATGTCTATTTTTGGTAATCGCGCTTAGAAATGCCAACAAGCATTTTCGGCGCCGATGCCGGGGAAGGCATGGAAGTTAAGCATCTAGCAGCGTGGGTATGCATATAACATAAAATGAGAAACGACAAATGTCTATGCGAGGCTAACTTTTATGTTTTCTCGTTGTAGATGAAAACGGGATAGTGCATGTCTGGTTTCTCCCCGCCGGAAAACTTCATTTCAAATCCGGAGGCACTCCTAAGGAAGAACAGGGACTCGTGCCTCTTCTTCTTCGCCACTCCGTCGACAACCGAACCGGTCATCGTCGCACCTACCGCAACGCACTCCATGGCCAAGTCCCTGCGCGAGTTCTCTGTCCCCAATGTTGCCAACGTGCCCACTGGGCCCGCTGTCAACCTGGGAGACAAGAACTTCGAACTTCGGGCTGGGCTCATTACCATGGTGCAGGCAAGTTCATTCTATGGACTGCCTAGTGAGGACGCCAATGCCCATCTTCAGCGATTCTTGGAGATCTGTGACACCATCGTCATCAAAGATGTCGCACCTGATGCAATCAGGCTCAGGCTCTTCCCTTTCTCCCTAGTGGGAAAGGCGAAGACCTCGGTTCTATAAGGACAAGGCCATTGTTGACACATGGAGCAAGTTCTCCACCGCGTTCCTCGCTAAATTCTTTCCCATGGGCAAAACCAATGCCCTACGGGGAGAATCGCCAACTTTCAGCGAGAGTCGCTGGAACCCATCCACGAGGCATGGGAGAGGCTCCAGGAGTACATCCGGGAATGCCCTCACCATGGGATGGAATGTTGGCGGTGCTCGGAGTAACTTCTACAACGGGTTAACACCCATGTCGAAGGGGCACCTAGACGCCGCCGCTGGCGGCGCCTTTCTATCATTGACTGTTGATAGTGCCACGGCACTAATCAACAAAATGGTGGAAAACCAAGCTTGGGGGGAGGAGCGTGCCCCCACTAAAGGACAAAAAGGTATGCATACCGTGAAAGAGGCGGATATGCTTGCCGCAAAATTAGACCTACTCCTGAAGAAGATTGACGGTGGTGCCATCAATGATGCATCCGGCACCGTCAACGCCATGGACGCTCGCATGACGTGCGAGGTCTGTGGTGAAGCTGGACAATCGGGGAATGACTGCCTCGAGACCCGTGAAGAGGCCGCCTACCTCAACAATGGGTTTCGCCGGCAACAAGGAGGAGGAAATGGTGGAACAACCGGTCCGTCCTCCATTCCAAGGTAATTCGAATTATGCCTCCGGGTTTAATTCGAATCAGCCTTCATTAAAGGACTTGGTTTACGGCCAAGCCAAGATCAACGAAAATCTCACCAAAAAGATGAAGCAAAATGATAAGATCTTGAAGAATATGAATAACAAGATAGAGGGTCTATCATCCGCTATCAAGAGTCAGCAAAGCTTCAACAAAATGATAGAGACCCAAGCTTACCCAGTTAGGCTGCCGCTCTTCCCAAAACTAGGGATACGAGATGTCAAGGCTGAACTGAAATCAGTAACCACAAGGGGAGGAAGGTCCACTCGTGATCCACCATACCCTAACCAAGCAGCGTCAGGAAGGCAAATGGCGCAGCAACAAGAGGAACCTCCTGCTGAGGAAGAACCCCAGGAGATAGCACCAATGGAAGTAACGGTAGATTACCCTGATACAACTCACCTACCATTCCCCTCAAGAACCAAGAAGCTATCCGTGGATGCATAATTTGCACGCTTTGTTGAGATGATTAAAAAGGTACACGTGAGCGTCCCGCTACTGGACGTCTTGCATGTCCCTTCCTATGCAAGATACGTGAAGGATATCATCAACAACAAACGCCCTCTACCATCCACAGAGATGGTCAAACTGACAGAAGAATGCAGCGCAGCGATACTCAATCACCTGCCTGAAAAGAAGAAGGATCCTGGATGTCCCACTATCACTTGTTCGATCGGGGGCCAGCAGTTTGACCATGCCCTATGTGACCTGGGAACCAGCGTGAGCGTCATGCCAAAGACGGTCTTTGACAAGTTGAATTGCACGCAGCTTGCACCCACAACTATGACCCTCCAGCTGGTCGACTCCTCTATCCGCTATCCTACAGGGATTGTGGAAGATATTCCAGTGAAGGTTCGAGGGTACTTTGTGCCAGTCGACTTCGTCGTGCTTGACATGGAGCTTACCAAAGAAACACCTTTCATCCTAGGAGGCCATTCTTAAGCACCATTTTGGAGCTCAAATAGATGTTGGAGCTGGAGAAATCCGCTTCAACATAAATGGCCAGGAGGAGAAGTTCGAATTTCGACCCCGCAAGCAAGAGCAATGCAACATGATCCATATTAAATACGGACCAAACACCCAAGGCATATGGGAAGTTGAAATCCAGCCCCGGAGTGCCTTTATGAGCAAGCCAAGGAAAGAAAATAAGGAGAAGCCTAAGGCGACTCCTAAGAAGGAGCAAAAGGCTGCAACACAACCTAAGAAAAAGAAAGCCGCTCCCAAACAAAAGAAAGAAGAAGTCTCTACTCCACCAAAGAAGGTGGTACGGGAAGAGCCACCGCCACTACACCTCCTAAAGTTATCAAGATGGAGTGGAGACCCAAGAAGGTACAACCAACAAAACCTCATACAACGGAAGTACCGTCCATAAGTACAAAGACGGAGGAAGTCCCGCCCAAGCCAAAGATCAACCCTGGGCCATGAGCTTCGGGACGGCTTGGGGAGGACCCCCACACGAGGTACTGCATTGCATATTTAATTTCCGCAAAAATTTATTTTCTTTTTAGCATGTTTAAATTCAAGTTTCTTATCTTGCATTGAAAATTTTTTAAAATTTTTTTTATTCCACTCTATATATGTGCCATGAAATGTTTAGTTCTACCCTTGTTGATATGATTAGTTGCTCTGTTTTATGTCTCTCTTGTACTTGTTTAAAATGGAGTTTTCTCTAAAATTTGGGTTTATCGGCTTTACATTATCATGCTCTAGAAACTTGATTTAGTGGGTTGCATACAATTGCTCTAGTCTAGGTTATTACGCGATATGATATAGTGACATAGACCATAGCAATGACTTTGTCTCTTTGAGAAAATCGACGTCCGGAGTTTTGTTTCAAAAATTTTTTTCAAAAACAATAGTTCCTCAATGATCGCGAAATACCTACCAAGGCCAAATACGACATGCTTAGCAACAAATTTACAAAACCTTTTTGTCGTATGCTTCTTAGCAATTGTTGGGCCTTGTCACGGTTTGAACCTAAACTAGATTAGGGTCTTACACATATGGTTGAGATTCACTTGCACCCACCAAATAATTGCCGACTTTCACACCGAGAGTCGCGCACAACATGCACCCCCCATGCCTACATGCCAATTCTTACACCGAGAATTGCACACCATTCCACCAAATAAAAGTGCCGACCCTTACCCCGAGGATCGCGCACCCTCTCCTTTAGTTTACCAAAATTCTCCATGCATTCTATCATGACATCTCTCTCCACTCCATCCTTTTCCAAGCAATAAGTTATGGGCTATGTTCTTAGTCGAAAAAAGGGGGAGAAAAGAAAGAGAGCAAAAAAACAGAGATATTTATAGGACTTACCACTCTTGTAGGAAAATGGAAAAAGTCTTAGATCCCCGTTCAAAAAAATGAGAGAAAAGTTTTTGCTCTTTGATAGCCCATATTTTCTTCATCTCTTCATTCACCAATAAAAGAGAGTTTGTCATAACGCATGGAGACCCAAAAATACCACAAAAATTAGGAATCATTCTTCATCCATCCCACACACTTGCACATCTCAACCTAGTGTATGGCTTTAACCTTAACATGGTTCGGACTTTGACTCGGCTTCACACGAGCGGTAAGTAAGCCATTCCTTGTATGCCTACCCAGAACTCCACTCAAGAATACTAGAGGTAGGATACAAAGGGGCAAACACCAAAGCCTTCGGTGAGGGTACCATACACTTTGAGCGATTGAGTGGGTCATTTGAGGAACTTGGTCTATTTTACAAAACCTTACGAAACCTTCGGACCGAAAGTTGATCTTGGGACGAATGAAAAGCACCGGTCTTTGAAATTGTTCTATTTTGCAATCGCCCAAGACTTGAGAAAATTAGAAGCCCCACTCTATTCAGGGAATCATAGAGTAGATATAATTGCCGATTTATTCAAATTACAGTAGAACACTCTCTTTTATCTTGTACACCCGAGATATAATCGGTATTGCGGCAACTCGATCAACAACCCAACAAAGCAAAGCCTTGCTCGGGACGAGGAAGGGTAAGCTTGTGGGATCTTGTTGGTGGTCCTTAACTCCATTTTTTACCGCCAATTATAGATCATTTTGGGAGAAATAAATATTTTATTGCACATATATCTTTACTATTGACCTAGTTCCACTTGTACTTGGAGAAAATATTGTTTTGCAGAATTTACACCAAGTGCGGAATTTCGGAATAAAAAGGTGCTTTTCGAGAAGGCGTAAAACAAGCTAGAGAGCAAGTGGGCCACCTAGAGGCCAAATGGGCCAAAAGCACCAGTACAGGCGCGACCCAGGTGGCAGCCCAGGCCCACACGCCAAAGTCGGTCAGGGGGCGGCTCCACCCAAGCATGGGCGCGTCGGGGTGCGCGCGCCCCGGGCGGCGCGTGGGCCCGGCCAAAGGCGGTTTCGACCCTTCCATCTCGTGGCATGACGGTTTCTCTGGTGTTTTTACCTGGATGCCCCCGAACCGCCTTCCACTGTTATAAAAGAGGAGTAGAGGCACCCCCCATCAACACACACCATTTGGAGCTCTCTCTACACCTCTCACTTGTTCTTTTAGCATTAGTGTTAGGCCATTGGAGCTAGGCAAAGCTACTTGGAGAGCTTGTCTCCAGGAGGAAAAGCTACATCATTGGTATAAATCTATGGAGCGTTCTTCCTTAGTCAAGTTCTCATTACATTTATATAGCCTTGCATATGAACTAGAGTATAGTCTAGTACACGATATATTCAATGATCAAGAACTAGGCCATAGTTCTTGTGAGAGTTGTTCATCATGTTCTACATTATTCTTCATTGTTCATGTGTTATACTTGTTTAGATTAGATTGTAGAAGAGGAATAGCGGTTCGATGTGCCTTCGGGTTTGCCTATGTCCTAGCTCGTCCATCCGTAGGGTGGGAGTCCTGGGGGGATGTAGGTAGCTCCTTAGTATGCGGACATGGTGTCCGGATGCGAGGGAACCTTCAGATATGTCGGCATGCCACGGTTGAGGTGGTAGGCGGCAGGTGGTGATAGCCCTGTCCGTCCCTTGTAATCCCCCACGTTCGCATGTTGAGTAGGAGTTCGTAAATGCCGCCATCGAGTGGCAGACCAGTTGCGTGGTCTCCCCATATTCCTAGTCTATAGTCGAGTCTTGACTTGTATAACATGTGGAATTAGCTGTTCTAGCATTGACTATATAGGACCCGCCTACTCCGCATAGATTATTCTTTATTCTTTATTTTACCTTTATTCCTTTGAGATTGCTACGAGTGTGTGTCCACTATCCAAACTACGTATGCTTACCCCTGTATAGCACATTTGTCGGTTTCTCCTCATGCTAAACATTATATTCATACCCATGCTAGATACACAACACCCCATGCCTTCCTTTGGGAAAATATAAATAACGATACCCGAAATACTTCCGGGTGAAATGTTGCAACGATAGATCCGTGCGCTTGCGGATATTATTCTAATAGGATGTGATCTATCGTTGGCAACTCTCGCATAGTTACTAGAACTTGTTTCTAGTGATTGTGTCGAGAAATGCCAACGTGCGTTTACGGCGCCGTTCGGGGATGGGCTGTATGTCCGTTTTTGGTAATCGCGCTAAGAAATGCCAACGGTGGAAACTGGCGCGATGTTAATCATCAATGCCGGTTTCGTACGAACCGGCATTGATCGAGGTAATATATTGTTTTAAAATTTCATCTTAGCCATGAGGTGTGCTCCCACCGGTCACCCAACAGCAAGAGCCCCTGCTCCCACCTACCACGATGGGGGGCCTATAAAATGGCCATCGTGCTTGGAGCCTCTCCATGACATTAGCTAGCAAGTACGTGAGTTTGCGATCCTTTCCCTTCCTATTTCTCTAGTTGGTTCTGTGTTAGTCTTCCAAATAAATGGCTTCTTTATGGGAGAAAGCCCTCCACATACAGATATCGTCGTGCGTCGTAGTAGTCCACCGAAATGGTGCACACAAGTGGTGGTAGAAGAGTGCTACTGGAGATGAGCCGAGACGAATGTTGGAGTCCCTAGCCAGGTTGATAGAGCCATCCACCGAGATGGATTCTCTGGGCCGATGTGAATCATGTGCACTGTAGACAGTACATTCATTCCTTGAATGTACCATCTTCCAGTGGCATATGTTCATTTGAGGTGCTATGAGATCGACGGTCCCGTCCGCTATGGAGAGACCTCGCCGGTGTGCTCTCTGGGTCGTGCTTCGACTGCCCCACCGAGGAGTACCTGCCGGTGCAGTTCGAGCTGCCGTGGGACGGTGTGCATGGGCGACGACAGAAGATTGTGCATGGAAGTCCCTATAACAATCTTCCCTGTAACACACCAAAAAGGAGCTCTCAGGCATGAGTTTTTGTATTCACTCCTTGATCATCTCAACAGGCATAGCTCATAACCACCTCAAAGCTTGTTCAACTATAGGATGCCGAAGAATCCTACCGAGGTGGTCAAATTATAATGTGTTGATACACATGGATGGGAATATTGACCTCCACGAAAATAGATCTTTGTTATGGTATATGTAACATTAGTGTAAGGACTTTGTTATCGTATAAATATATGGTCTTTTAATCGTATTATCTTTTAATACATTACGGCGCGGTGATTGAGGTAATATATTCTTTTTCACGAAAATAGGTTTTTGTTGTGGTATATGTAATTTAACCGTAAGAATTTTGTTATTGTATAAATATATCATCTTTTAGTCGTATTATTTTGTAATCATGTGGTGACACTAGGTGACAAATAATATGTGCCACTTGGTGACAAATAATGTGTCTTCCTTCATGCATGCCTTTGTGTTGACGGTTGTTAACTCATAATTTTAAACCGTCAACTCAGCATGAAAACGGATCTATTTATAAATACTTGGTAGATATAGGGTTATCCTTGATAGAATTCCACGAGTTTTGGTGAATATATGTTTACGTAGGGTGACAAACTGAAAACTACCAAGGATGGTCCACATGTCGGGATTACATAGAGAGAAAGACCGAACATGTGAAAATGTATAATCTAGAAGACTCCAGAAGGCACCCCCTGCAACCTGGGGCCCACCTGGCATACTCCAGGGATGGCCGCCCCAGGGTTGGAGGCGGCCGCCTCCCCACCTCAGCCAATGAGGTGGAGTCTCACGGATCCTGCCTCCACCGACTTTGATGATGAATAAAAACCGTCCGTTTAGGTCATTTTGATCCGAGGGTTGTGGTGCATCCGAGAGGACAATATAAATAGAGCTCCCAGCCCCTGGACAGAGAGAGAGATTAGATTTCAGAAACCCTAAATCATATTTTCAGAGAGAATTAGCTAGGGAGGGGTCCCTCGAATGGATCCATCTCTCTAGGGTTTTAGCATCAAGAGAGATTAAGAGAGTATAGGGTGGAGGTAGATTTGGAGGAAGCCCGGCTTGTCGGTGTCTCATCTCCAGTTGTACCTACGGGATCAAGTCTCCTCGCCCGAGGCTTGGTTCTAGGATCATTCGGCAATTCAACTTTTAATACTAGTAAGTTCATTGTTATTATTGTTCTTTGGTTTACGAGTTTACTTTATTCGCTTCGCGTTGGGAATAGAGTAATAGTTCTTTAGCATAAGTGTGGTGCTTAGCCTAGGTTCACTCGTAGATGCTCCCTATTCGGCCGGAACCATGGTAGTAGCGAGGTAAGTGACAATCCCTTTGTTACCTTTGTTGCCCACTTCCCGTTGGTAGGTAAGGTAGGTCCTTTGTGCCAGGATTAGCATCCTCTGTGGTGTCTTCTCCTCGGGTAGACCCTTATAACAATAGTCTCAAAGCTTGCCATAGGTTAGAGGAAGACTGATGAAGGAGTTCTCTCTACATCGCTTAATTCTCACTTGACTTGCAGCCCAGGGATAGTAGTAAAGATCGGGTTAGTCTATTGCACGTTTTCTCCTAGCAGATAAAAACAAATACGATACTCTGGACTTATCTCCCGGGTGAAGTGTTCACCGATATCCATGCGCTTGCGGATTATTTCTCTTTGATTCTTTCGTGTGCGTATCTAGTATCAACAAGCATTTACGGCGCCGTTCTTTGAGGAGAAAGACGGTCGCTTAGATAACCTAAATCTTGCTCTACCTTGTACCTATACTTTTATCTTTTTCTATTATCTCACCTTTTCTTACTTTTTACCTTTTTCTATCCTTATGGATAATTTAAATTCCATTCCTATCTTTCAAATTTACGCACCCACGGAGACCGGCCTAGTGTCTCATAAGTCATCACAACCTATTCAAACACCTAGCTATAGGTGAGTCCATGGTTGATTGCATTGGTCCAAAGCCTATCCTTTTCGGGAGAAGGTGACGAAAACCCTTACCTTCACATTAGAGACTTTGAGCAAACATGTGACTTGTCTTCGCATAGAGGGCATGTCCGATAAAACCCTCCGTTGGAAGCTATTTCCTTCCTCATTAAAGGGAAAAGCTAGACAATGGTATGACAAAGCTGTAGGTAGGCAACAAGGAGATTAGGGATCCTTACGCTCCAACTTTTGCCTAGATTTCTATCCCATCTCCCAAATTGTCGACCTTAGAGTCAAGGTTCGACTATTAAGCGGGAACCCGAAGAATCTTTGGCCTCATCCTGGAATCGTTTTACTACACTTTTAGCATCCGGCCGGACCTTAGTCTACCGGACCCTATTCTTTTACAACATTTTTATAAAGTCGAGTAGAGATAGTAAAAAGTTGCTCGACACAACTTCGGGAGGATCATTCTTGCATGTCTCTTGAGAAAGCAAGATCAATCCTAGGTCAAATCCTATCTAGTGAATTAGACAACCTCCTAGAAATAGAACCTCGGGTATTTGAAGCCAATTCCATGCCGAGATACACCATCTACTTGAGCTAACCCATGTCTTGAGCAAAGAAAGGAAGAATTTCCACTTCCAGCATTTTATGCTAGATATAGAACCGATCTCTTTTTCGATTTTGGAAACATCTTCAACTATCACACATTAGCACAATATTTACTAAAGGACATGACATTAACCCCAACAGTGAAGTTCATAAGAAATCTTTCGGGACACATTATCCCCGGTTTGGGAATCCTACATGTCCTACCACTTCGGGTGGAAGACACCCCAGTTCACTTAAGCTTTTATGTCTTTGACATATGGGATTTCCACTGTTGATAGGATAACCATTTAGAAGGCTTCTCTATGAAGGAAGACGGGAAACTAAACATTCATTTAGGAAAGAAACTCCAGTTCACAATGTCCATTTCATACTCCTTGAATAATAGGACCGAGCCCTATCCATATCATGATCCATTGGAGGAATTTAGAGCTGCTTCTCTAGAATTTTTAGCTAAACCAGAATTAGAAGATGAAGCTAGATTCTTCATAGAAGAAGAAAGCGACCCTTCCGAGAATGAACCTTCGAGATGAGTTTGCAATACCACCTAAACCTCCTATTGAGTTCAAACCCTTACCGGCCCGGTCTTAGATATGCCTTTCTAGGAAATGATCCAGGGTCTCCTATCATTATAAGTGATAGTCTCACTTAGGAGCAAACTTTTCGCTTAATGGCTGTCCTAGAAAAACACCAAGCAGCTTTTGGCTACTCACTCCAAGACCTCAAAGGAATTAGTCCTGCCCTTTGTACCCATCGCATTCCCACAGACCCTGATGTTCCACCATCTAGAGAACCCCAACGTAGACTTAATAATGCGATGAGGGAAGTGGTTAAGAAGGAAGTTTTGAAACTGTTGCATCTTTGGGATCATTTACCCTGTGCCACACAGTGAGTGGGTCAGCCCTGTCTAGGTTGTGCCTAAAAAGGGAGGCATGACTATTGTCCAAAATAAGAAGAATGAGTTAATTCCTCAACGAACCGTCACATGATGGTGAATGTGCATAGACTATAGAAAGCTTAATAAGGCAACAAGAAAAGATCACTTTCCTTTGCCTTTCATTGATGAGATGCTAGAGTGATTAGCCAACCATTATTTCTTTTGCTTCCTAGATGGATATTCAGGATATCATCAAACCCCTATCCATCCTGATGATCAAAACAAAACAACCTTTACATGCCCTTACGGAACATTTGCTTATCGTAGGATGTCTTTTGGGTTATGTAATGCACCAACTTCTTTTCAAAGATGTATGATGTCTATATTTTTTGATATGATTGAAAAGATTATGGAAGTTTTTATGGATGATTTTTCGTTTATGGAAAACTTTTGATGAATGCCTTGAAAACTTAGATCAAGTTTTGTAAAGGTGTGAGGAAAAGCACTTAGTCCTTAATTGGGAAAAGTGTCATTTCATGGTTAGAGAAGGGATAGTGCTAGGACACTTAGCATCGAAAGAGGCATCGAGGTAGATAGAGCCAAAATAGAAGTGATTGAGCAGCTACCGCCCTTTGTTAATGTGAAAGGAATTAGAAGTTTCCTTGGCCATGCTGGTTTTTATCGAAGATTAATAAAAGATTTTTCATACATTGCTAGACCTCTTACTCGCTTATTGGCCAAGGATGTTCCTTTTGAATTTGATGATGCTGTTTGCAATCATTTGAGATCCTTAAGAAAGCGCTTATCTACGCACCAATCACCAACCCCCCGATTGGTCTTTACCTTTGAAATTATGTGTGATACAAATGATTACGCGTGGGGGCGGTGTTAGGACAGACTAAGGATAAGAAGCATCACACAATAGCTTACGCTAGCAAAACTTTGACAGGACCTCAGCTTAATTATGCTACTACTAAAAAAGAGCTTCTAGCTATTGTTTTTGCTATTGATAAATTTAGATCTTACTTAGTGGGTGCTAAAGTAATTGTTTATTCTGATCATGCTGCTTTGAAATATTTGCTCACTAAGAAAGATGCTAAACCTCATTTGATAAGATGGATTTTATTACTCCAAGAATTTAACTTAGAAATAAAAGATAAAAAGGGAGTAGAGAATTTCGTTGCCGATCACTTGTCTAGAATGCGGTTTGAGAGTCCACAGAACTGTCCATCGATGACTCGGTCCCGGGATGACATGCTCTACGGAATCAACGATCGACCCCTTTTATGCGAGATATTGTTAATTTTGTGGTTACAAGTTATGTACCCCGGGAGGCGACAAAAGGAAACTTGTCCGGGAGAGCCGTACTCACATATGGGACGAACCATACCTCTTCCGAGTATGTTCGATGGCTTACTCGAGAAGATGTGTGCCAACTAAAGAAGGAATCAAGATTATTGAAAGATGCCACCGATCACTATATGGAGGTCATTATGGGGTGTTCCGAACACATGTGAAGATTTGGCAATGTGGATTCTTCTGGCCAACAATGTACGAAGACACAAAAGATTTCATTCAAATATGTGGTCCATGTTAGAGACATGGCAATATAAATTCAAGGGATGCCATGCCACTCGTCAACAATCTCCAGATCGAGCTCTTTGATGTCTGGGGGATTGACTACATGGGGCCATTTCCACCGTCGAAGAAATGTGAATATATCCTCGTGGCAGTTGACTATGTGTCCAAATGGGTTGAAGCCCTGCCATGCAAGAAAGCAGTTCCAAGAGGATGTTTGAAGAAATAATATTCCCAAGATTCAGAGTCCCAAGGATAGTCATAAGTGATGGAGGATCACATTTCATCGACAAGCGTTTTGAACAATATTTGTTGAAGCATGGGGTACGTCACAACATTGCTACTCCATATCAACCTCAGACAAGTGGCCAAGCAGAAACATCAAATAAGCAAATCAAGAACATTCTTCAGAAGACAGTGAATGAAATGGGGACCGCATGGAAGGACAAGCTTCCTGACGCACTATGGGCATACCGAACAACATACAAGACACCTATTGGGATGTCACCATATCAATTGGTCTATGGGAAGACTTGCCACTTACCGGTGGAGTTAGAATTCAAAACTCCTTTGGGCCATCAAGAGATGGAATATGGATCTAAAAGCAGCGACGGGAGAGAAGAGGAAGATGCAACTCTCGAACCTGGAAGAGTGGAGAGAAAAAGCCTATCACAATGCAAAGATATAGAAAGAGGGAGTAAAAAGATGGCATGATAAGAGAATCAAGATCAAAGAGTTGACACCCGGAGACAAGGTACTACTTTTTAATTCTAGGGTCAAGCTCTTCGGGCACGGGAAACTTCGAAGCAAATGGGAAGGACCGTTCGAAGTGGTAAGCTCATCATCGCATGGAGCCATCACGCTTCGCAACAACGAAGGTACGCTATTTAAGGTAAATGGCCAACATCTTAAAATATTTTTAGAGCCCAATGAAGAATTAGAAGAGATAGATGAAATTAATTTCTTTCTCCATTAGGGTAGTTGGGCCTAACCTTTTTACTTTTCAATTTTTGGGGTCCAGCATATTTTTCGAATGACAAAAATACGTAAAAAAGATTTCGAAAAAGCGGAGCCGCGGAGGCTCGAGGTCGAGGCGGCTGCCTCGACCTAGAGGCGGCCGCCTCCCCACGTGGGCATTCACCGCTGCCTTTTTCCATCACGTTCCTCCTACACTCTTCCATCAAAAAATAAGCCGATTAGGTTTTTCGTTGATTTCTCGTCACGATATTCCTTCGAAGATGCCCTTTAGCTACTTTTCAGCCCCTATATAAACAAGCCCATGCCTCCGGTCAAACCCCATTCCATGTGAAGTCAGAGCCTGAAAACCTAGATAGGAGATTGATCTGCTACGGGATCCACTACAAGAAATCTAATTTTTTGTGACAAAATGGATTATGACGATGACAGTTTTTGTCACATAATGTAACATTATATGACGAAAGTTTTTGGGTCGTCACAAAGTTGTGAGCCCTAGAACTATTTGTGACGACAACTATTTTTGTGTCACATAAAGGTACCCATGTTCGTCACAAAACGGTTAACCGCCAGGGAGCCGGATGACGGTGTCCTTTTTTGATGCGGTGAACTCCCTTTATGTGACGTTTATACGTTGTCATAATAAGTTAGTTCGAAATAACCGTTACCGGTGTCAATACACCCCCGCAGGTGGACCCAACCTTATCTCTTCGCCACTTCACTTTCCCCATCCCCGACCCCGACCGAATCGAGCACGGCGAGCAGAGGGAGGCGCCGGGAGAGTCGACGGCGGCGAGGGACCGTCGAGCTCCGGGCGGAGCACGTCGCGTCGGCTACCCGGTCCCTCTTCCCCATCTTTGGCCCACGGCGCAACGGCTTCCCTCTCCCTCTTCCCTATCGGCGACCCCGACCGAATCGAGCCGAGGGCGGCGAGCGCGGCGCTGGGAGAGTCGACGACAGCGAGGTACCGCCGAGCTCCGTACGGAGCACGTCGCGGCAGCTTCCCCCTTCCTCTTCCCCATCTTTGGCGCTCGGCGCAGTGGCTTCCCTCTCCCTCTTCCCCATCGACCGCGCGGCGGTGTGGGTAGAGCAGCACGTCGGGCGACCGGTGGAGCAGGGATCTCCGGTGACCACCGCAACACCATCACTCTCCAGCTCCCCAAGGTGCTCGTGGCCTGTGCCTCCGCCATTCCCCTCCCCTCCCCTCGTTGTTGTTGTAGGTGCTATGAGATTTTTTCCAATTTCAATGGTAAATTGTCCATGCATTTCATGATTCCTTTCAGATTTTTGAGGCGGCCTACCAATTGTGCTACATATGCGGTAGCTAGTGCATGAACAAACTAAGTTGCCTTGTTCGATAGCTTCCTATGTGTTGTGTATCTTCAATCAAATTTCAACTCTTGTTCATCGATGACCTTTTGAGTCTCATTTCTCTCCATCGGGCCTCATGTCGCGAGGCATCGTCATGTCTTGCTCGCACTCGGCGGTCACCACCGATATGCGGAACTATCGATCCGGAGGCGCCGATCGATGAAGTGTCGAATTTGCCGTTGATAAAGTGCCCGAGAATGTAAGGACGGGAGGGTGTTTCTGCCACTACCACAAAATCGAGTATAACCGTGGAAGGAGATTCTTCAAGTGTCCTAGGCAAAGCTATGTTAGTGTTTTGTCGGTTTTTTGTACCCGATTTTCAATCGTCATTGGGCAAAATTAATTGTTTTGCAATGTGGATGCGGGGAGATGTGGGAGCTATTGGTTTGAGGAAGAATATGTGGTCTATCTTGAGGACAATGGATATCTACCCGCAAGGACAACCAAAGTTCCCGAGGTGGTCGTGGGAAAAATTCAAAGCTTAGAAGAAAACTGAACAAGCTGAATGAATTGGTAGGGAAGAACAAGGATGGCCTAACAAGTTGCATTTGTATAGTATGTGGATGTGTGAATGTAACACTATTCTTGGTGTTTGCCATATGTTTGGTGGTAGCTGTAGTGTTTAAGTAGTCCAGGCTGATGAAGTTGTGTGTTGAAGAAAATGATGTAGGACTTGTTTAAGTAGTGAAGGATGATGAGGCTGGGGTTGTAACTGTAATGTTGGGAATCCTCTTAGTAGTTGTCTTGTTCAAGTAGGCAATGGTTATGAAGTATGGGCTTGTAGTGTTGAAGAACATCATGTATTGAACTTGTTGTGGTCAATTTATTTGCCCTATGGATGTGCAATACGATGTATGTTGGAAATTAAGGTCACTTGTTGCTTTGATGTGGAAATTGTGTGCCATAAAACTACTGCAGCATGTAACTTGCATTCATGTATCTTTGCAGCCATTTTTTGGTCATTTTGTGACGACTTATGTACATTCCATGACATATTTTGGTCATTACATGACATTATCATGTGTCACAAAAGCACAAAAAAACTGGGCACTATATAAATCATGTGAATGGATTCTGGCCACTATAATGCATCTAGTATTCACAAATATCTATAATTCCAAAGTCCAATCATCATCATTGACACAAATCCATTGTAACAGAATCACTAATACAAATAGCAATACCACAATTCAAATACAGCATGTTCAACGATACAAGTCATGGTTCACAACTAGCTCCAACAAATGCTAAAGTAGCATATAATTCAAATAAGGTCTTATAAATTTATATCTCAAATGCAAATATAATTGAAATACAACAAAATCAATAATGTAAATGTTCATGGTTCCACAATCTCCACAAATGCAATGGTCAGTCAACATCACTTGTCCTCTCCTGAAGTGTTGTCTTCTCTTTGGACTATGGTACTCAAGGAAGGTATCATCTTCATCTTCACCTACGCGATGCTGCTTCATCATCTTCGGTTGTTTGTTTTCTTCGACGGATGCTCTCGACAAGGTCTCGCTGATTGGACTGCTGGTTCATTCTCCATGTGCAACAAATCCATATCGGGATGAATGTCTCCCACTACGGCCTCGTAGCTGAAATATGCTCCTCTTGGTATGCCTCCGACATCGATTTGTATTTGTTCATGGATTGGTATATTTGTGCCTAACTCTTCGACATCAAATATATGTCGGTGGCCAAATTCTTGTAGCACTCGCCAATTTGGACCAAACTTTGTATCTTCCAAGAGAAATACTTGTGAAGCATCGTGGCCATAATGTAAGGATCATCCTTATACCATCGACCTTGGATATTTATGCTCTTGAAGTAACTATCATTTTTCATCGATATGTCCTTCCCTCTAGATGGTACCACTCACACCGTAACAAGACAATAGTTCTAGGACCTTTCTTTGTTACTATTATAAGTCAACTCAATAATGTACGTTATTGTCCCATAGAAGTCAATTGTGTCATCACCATGAGTACCTGGACTTTTAATGGTGGAGTTTTGTGTGTTCTTGTTTTCATCCCGAGCCAAAGTGTGGTACCGTACACCATTAATTATACAGTTTGTGTATGAACGCACTCGCGGATCCGGGCCGCATGCCAATGAGTACGGGTCTTCATCAACATGTGTTGTGCCTTGGTATTTCAATGTGGTAATCTACAAGTTAAAAACATACGAGAAAAATTGAGTTTCAAAATGTATTGTATCATAAATTAGTAAGTCATGTTGTAGAAGTTGCACACACATGATCCTCGAACCATGAAGCGAATTGTGTTGACATCACTTTTTCTACATTGTTGACCCCTTGTTTTTCTAATTCTTCCCTGTACATCTTTGCAAAGGAAGAATAAAATTAGTTATTTTTGACACTAGTATTGAATAAAGGTGGCTGAAATGAAATGACTGGATTTACTCACTCTCTGTAGTCCTCAACCTCCTCGTGAGTTATTGAGAACAAACCAAACCATGGAGTCATAGTCTTTATCGTAATGCGGTTTTGAAGCACCCAACGGGTTAATAGCATGCCCAAAAATAGAGTAACCATTTGGTGAGTTGTTCTTTTCTCCATATAAGTTTCTTTCGGGCCTAGTGAACTTAGTAATGATGTCATTGAAATAAGTTGAGCATTGTGTCATACACTCATAAGCGGTGTATGCCTCGCAATAGATCCTTCGGCCTTGCTTGATTGCGGACGAAAACGCTTAAAGGTGCCCAACCTTCTTTCAATGGGATACATCCATCCATCCGCACCTTTGGTCCCCTTAAGAGTGCCTCATCGGGTAAGTGTCTTGCTAGGTGAATCATAACATCGAAGAATCTTTGGAGGATAAATTTTCTCTAGCTTGCATAGGATAAGCACAATATCTTCCTTCATCTTATGTAGTGCATCAACCTTTAGAGTTTTGGAGCAAAGCTGTCTAAAAAACCTACCTAATTCAGCAATTACTTCATATACATCTTTGCGCACCAAACCACGAATGCCACTGGTAAGATACGCGCAGCATTATATGGCGATCATGTGTTTTCAGCCCATGCATTGTTCCTACTCCCTCCAGATTGACACATCTGGATATATTGGAGGCATAGCCATCTCGGAAACCTAACATTGCTCACAAATTGCAAGAACTTGTTTCTATCTTTGGTTTTAGGACGTAACAAGCTCTTGGCTTTGATGATGAAGTACCACCGTCATCTAGCAAATGAAGCTCTTTTACGATACCTCGTCCTCCAAATCTAGTCTAGCATTGATGGTGTCCTTTGTCTTGTTTGGAATATTAAGTAGAGTTGATAAAATGTTTTCACATATGTTTTTCTCTATGTGCATAACATCAAGGTTGTGTTGTAGCTTTAATTTTGGCCGGTATTCCAAATCATACAAGCCGACCTTCGGATGCCATCTTGGTTCATCTTCATTGCGGCGTCGTTTTCTTGACTTTGGTTTATCCGGATTCTTTCCGGAACATAGCCAACTTCATTCAACCTAGCCATAACCTCATCTCGCACTAAATTTCCTTGGCTTCTCTCTTTTTTCATGCTTGCCAAAAGATCGGTTTGTCCTCCATGCATGGTTTTCGGGGAGGAAACGTCTATGGTCTAAGAAACCAATTTTGTTTCTAAGCCCACGGGAGCATGGATTCTCATCACAATACACACATGCGAAGTAACCTTTAGTGGTTACGCGACATGGTGCCTAATGCGGGGTAGTCATGGATTCCCCACGTAATCGCAGCACGTAGGCTGAAATCTTTGCCTTCAACCGCATCATAAGTATTGACACCCTTCCAAAGCTCTATCATGTCGGCTATCAAAGGTTGCATGAACACATGGAAATCTTTGCCTGGTGATTTTTTGCTGGAATTAGTAAAGTAAGCATGAAATTGGATTGGTCCATACACATCCATGGTGGAAAATTGTATGGTACCACTATCACGGCCATATGCTATATGAATTGCTCATCGACCAAATGGGTTAAATCCATCGGTAGCAATGCCTAACCTCAAACCTGCGAGGATCATCTCGCAAATGACTTGAAATTCTCATCAAAATCTTTCCAAGCTTCCCCATCGCAGGATGTCTCATTTCATTCTCAACTTGGTACCCTCTTTTCCTTGTGCCATCTTACATACTTGTCCCCGCCGTTTGACGGGAAAAACCTTTGAAGGCGTGGAATTATTGGAAAGTACCGGAGGACCTTGTGAGCTACTTTCTTTTTGCCATCCTTGTTCACTTTCCACCTTGTGAATCCACAACTGGGCAATCTTGATCATTCTCGTTGTCCTTCCAAAACAAGGCACAATCATACTTGCACACATCTATAGAAACATACCCAAAACCAAGCTTTCGAAGCACCGATTTCATCTCATTATATGACTTAGGAACTCCGGGCACATTCTTGAACGATCGAGAAAGCAACTCAAGGAATGCATCAAACCCGGTCGTTGTTATCCGGTTGTACACTTTTATATGTAGCAATTTAATAATGAAAGATAGCCTAGTCTCCTCGGTGCAACCTGGATAAAGTTCACGCTTTGCCTCTTCCATGAGTTGTTTATATAAGTTGCCACCGAAGCCATGGCTTGCTGCGTCGCGCAAATCCTGAATCAACCCCTGAACTCCCCTTGCACCGTCATCTGTGACATCTTCAACTTGTCCTTCCTCATCAAGTGGTGCCTGGTCATTTCCATCCCATGACATATCTTTAGGTACAACAGGTAGTTCTGCATCATCATCTTGTCCACCAATATTTTCCTGTCCACCATTATTTTCTTCCTCTCCATGGTGAACCCACCTAAGATAGCACCGAGACATACCATTGAGTTCGATATCCTCTTCTACATCATCAAATGTTTTCTCTTTATGGTTCGGGCATTTTCGGCATGGGCATTTGATCAACTCATCGGATTTGTATCTATCTCTCGACATGTTGCATGAATTGCTTGAACACCATTCAAGTATTCCATTGACATTAAAGGAGTGTTATATATCCAGCTTCTATCCATCTTGACCTGGATAAAATTAGGTGCCGTAAATTAAAATTTGCAATGGCGCGGTTCGTAACCACAAGTGTAGGTGCCTAAACTAAGAACTAAAATTAGGTGCCAATAAACTAAAATTTGCAATGGAGCTTTACCTTGAACAATGGTGGCGGTTTAGGATAGCCAAGCTCTAATCCGAAGCTTGCTCATCTTGGTTGCTCATCTTGGCATGCACGTGAGGTTGCTTGGAGTCCATCTCGGGGTTGGGGGTGGGGGTTGGGGGGGGATGATTTGCTGCCGAGCAACTCTCGGCCGGCCAAGCTCGTGCTATCACCGGCCAGCCAAGTTCATCTCATTGCCTCGCCGAGCTGCGGATGCGGGCGATGGGTGCATCAAGGTTGTGGCCGAGGGAGGGGGGAAGCGGGCGGGCCTTGCGGAGCTCGGGTGGCCGGCAAAGCTCGCCGTTGTCTCGGCCGGCCGGGCACATCACTTTGCCTCTCACCGAGCCGTGTCGCCGGAGATGGCTGAGCGGAGGGGCGCGCGGGCAGTTGGTGGGCATTGCGGCTGATGGGCTGGCCGGGAAGGATGCGGCCGGATCTGCAGGGTCGCCGGCGTGGCTGGAGCCGCAGGTCGCCGGCGAGGTGGCGGGGTTGGCGCGAGTGTGGCGAGTGAACGGCCGAGTGAGCTGCCCCCTCTCGTTTGGTATGTTATTTTAGAAAACCGGAGGAGCAACATGTTAATGACAAGTGGGCCTGGTGTTCATCGGCAACAAGATGGAACCAACATTTGTGCATACATTTGTTTTTTTAATCTATGGCCAAATCTTGTAACAGGTTTTCTCCTACTAGGTATATCTAAATCAGATGTTTTTTTTCCTAAATCTTTTTAAAATTATACCGCATCTATTGGTTGTGTGGATGTTGGTCAAATTTTCATGTCATAAAATTTTAACAATTGAAAAGTTTAATCTTAAATAAAGTACACATTTAGACCTAAATTTGAAGATGCAAATGATCTCGGCTAGAAAAGTAATAAACATAAAGATTTCACAACTCATTGAGACCAATAAATCTTATTCGGGTCATTTGGCCATCCGACAAAGTGATGGTAAAGTAGTTCATAAATTTTACAATCTCCCATATAGTTTCATGAACATCAAGTGAGATGTGTAATTTTCATGAACAAAGTTGGAGTCACTTTGCCAAATGGCAAAATGACCTAAATAAGAAATATTAGTCTTCATGAGTTGTCCAATCTTTGTGTTCATCAATTTTTAATTTGAAACTATTTAGTATACTTAAATTTGATATTAGTTCTAATATTTTGAAATTTGAATTTGAAACTATCAAAAAAAAAGGTCAAATGAAAATATAACCAAAACATCGATGGTACATCTCGATGATCGCATCTTTTTGTTTTAGACATTTATTCCTTTTTTTTTACGTCGTTTACTACCTTAAAAATCTTATGGAAATCGTAATATAACTAAATGGGTCGGTGACATGTGGACCCGGTGCTCCCGAGACCAAAATCGGCCAGCCCTAAACCTCACACCGACATGACGGGCCCATCACGTCAGACCAAAAATTCGGCTGGGCACCGGCCACCTCCCGCCCATCTCCTCCTCGCTGACATTTGGGACCCAAAGCCACTCCCGCCCAAACCCTAAACCTTATCCTCTTGCCCCGGTAGCCAAAGGGGAAAAATCCCCAATCCGCCTCCGCAGCGCGCCAGCCGCCCCACCAGTCCCGCGCCGCCAGCCGCCGGCGGCATCCCCACCGCCACGACCACCCCACCCGCCTCCGCAGCTCCCCGCCACGACCCCCACCCGCCTCGCGCGCGCTGCTGCCACTACGCCGCCCGCCGTCGGCGGCACCTCGACCATCCACCCCCCGCCCACCTCCGCGGCGCCCGCCGTCAACACCAACCCACCCGACTCCGCGCGCCGCGCCGTCCACCCCGCCCACCTCCGCGGCGCCCGCCGTCAACACCAACCCACCCGACTCCGCGGCGCTCCTTTGTCCACCCCGCCCACCTCCACAACATCTGCCGGCGACATCCCTACCGCCCAACACCGTCATCTCCTAACCCTAGAACTGCCAGCGACGCCGCCGGTGGACATTGGAGACTCTCTTCAAGTTGTCCTCGCCAACGACGGACTAAGTGGCTCTCCGTTGTTTGAGGTGAGGATCTCCCTCTTCTCCTGCTAGTGCTTGTTGCCTGCCTAAGTGGCTGTGATTCTAGTTCATGGATTGGTTTGTATTTTTTTTTTGTGCCTGAGAGAAGGGTGGAGCGCAATTTTTGTTAGTGCATGGATGGAGCTAGGTGCTTGGAGCAGCTTATGGCTGCTGGAGCTAGGTGTTTTCATATTGGACTCCAGTAGCAGAGACATATAATGTGGCACAATATCCATCTGTTGCTACTAGGACTTGGAGTTAACAAAGTTGGTGGAGTTAACAAATTAAAGTAATCTAAGTATATGATATCTTGATGCCTAAGCTAGAAGTCATGTTCCTGGGTGTTAACACGGTGGATCGAGCATTGTTTGCTTTTATGTCAATCTATTCATGCTTCAATTATTGCGCATCTAAATTTGTCTCTACCATGTTTGTTTGTTGATTGACATCATAGTACCATGATTTAGTATGCTAACTTGTAATTAAGTTCATCCTTTTTAAAAGTTGTCTTCTAATTTGTTAGTTTTTTCTTTAGTTCCTTTACGTAAACCGAAACCCGTTTCGCTCCCCGTGCGTTTGATGATACTAAGTAAGAAATGAAAAAACCACGGTATGAGCTGGACAGGGATGAAAGGGTAAGGCAAATCCGGGAACATTTTAAGTCCCCGGGTATTCCAATATTAACTAAGGAAGTTAGCGATGTTTTTTCCAAAAAGGAAAAAAAGTGCAAACGGAAGGCAAAGTAGTGTGTGATGACAAACCAGATTCGATATCGAATATGACCCATCCTCGACTCGACGGTGATGATGAAAATGATGATGACCTAACTATCGAGGATAATCTGAGGTGAGATGCATTACTAGGACAATTAACAAGTATCTTGACAGTCTTTTCCAATCATGTACTTTGTTGTACTCATTTAATGTACTTCACACTTGTTCCTTACTTGATAAGGTGCATCTTTTTCTATGCAGGTAGGAGCGATGGTTCCAGGAACTCGGCCTCAGAACAAGAAGCAAAAGGTAGCTCATGTGCCACCGCGCACACCTGGCAGAATGACTAGGCAGCAGACAGCCATGAATTCGCCTGGAGGCCGTCCACCACCAAGGGAAAGGTTGCCCTTGCCTTCTAGGACCTCTACAAAACCCAACTCTAAAACTAATCCCATTTCCAAAGTCGGCCGGCTACAAGGCCACCTCAACACAAATGACACTCGGACCTCGAAACTACAAACACACGGCCTTTGCTACTCCAAATAACACCCCAATCTTGCCAGCAAACACACAGCCTGCTACTCCAAATAACACCCCTATCTTGCCAGCCATGTCTCGAGCACATTCAAACACATTGGGCAGTCCTACTAAATTCACCCGGCTAAGCGCAAAGCAAAGTCTACATCTGGTTTAAACCCATATCTTTTTCCTTCTAGACTACCCAAAGCACCAGTCCACCCACATCTACACCATTTTGCAAACATTGAGCATACGCCTCCTTCAACCAATCATGCCCTATTTCCATGCCTACTCTCACAACTACTATTAGCCAATCAGCTCCTATAGAAACCTCTCCAGGTGTACAGAGCTCCAGGCAAAGCAATGACATCACTGAAGGTGATGACCAAGTTTATGTTGATAATGAGAGGGCCCTATAAATGAAGAAGAACCAGGTGGTGAATTGGTTCCAGGTAAGCAATAAGTGTTTACATCCATTACTTTCTACATTCTTTATCTACATTGGTGGCTGCTTTTGTAACCCTTTTTGCATGTTATTTGCCACCGCAAAGACGCCGAAAGGAAGTCCGCAAGAAAACTGTTGGGCATGGCTTAGAGAAGATGATAAAGAGAGGAAACAAGCTGGCTATCCAAGTTGGTGAAGGGAAGAAAAGACCTGATGTCCCACTTCAAAGCGGCGAAGCTAGCATCGAAACCTGGTGTAGCTCTTAGAGATAAGTTTGCCTATCTACACATCTTGGAAGCTTTATGAAAAAGATGGGGGGCCGGCTGAAGTACAAAAAGTGCTTGACAAAGTGGCGGTGAGACACATATTTCACTAAAACTACTTTCTTTCATCACTAGATGTGCTCCCATGTAATAAATTTGGACTAACAAATGATTTTTGTGGCTGCAGAATAGGTTGGATGTGGATGTTAAGAATGAGGGACCAAGCAAATCTGCCTGCACTGATATCATCAAGAGGGGAGTAAGGAATCGGAGGTGGTACCTAAAAAAGTTGTACTTTGATGAGTCCCTAACAATGGAACAACTCATGGCCAAAGAACCTCCACCTAAAATGAAGAAACAAGAGTGGATCAAGCTCGTAGAGTACTTGGTGTGACCCAAAGAATCGGGTTCATGCCCCGCATCTACCTTTGTTAATATGCAATCAAACTCGCATGTGAATTGTGTAGCAACAAAGAAGATATATCCTATTATGAGTTTATGATAGCAAAAAGTTATTGCTTCTAATTTTGTAATGTTGACTAAAGATAAAATAAACTTCCAGTAAATATAAACTCCGAATAGGTACTAGAGCTGTTGCTAGGCTGCATGGAAGGTCAAAGATTCAGTTATTGTTAATAAAAAACAGTATGTTTAATGAAGTTCAATATTTTGGCACCTTCTTTGAAAAGCTTTGGTCTTAGGAATATCAGCTTCATTGATATACTTGATGCAAGCCGATGAGTATTGCATTTGTGGTGCGGGGAGAAATCTGCAAAGAATAAAGTCAACCGAGGCAACGTGCGGCTTCACAAAAACTGTTTCAGGTCCTACATAGCCTATCGATATAGCCTGGTAATACTACTTTCAGTTTTGGGGTACTATACTGCACACTTGTGGAATAAAGATTCTGAAATATGTCTTAGCTTCTTTTTTTCACACCAATGTTACCATGCCACACTTGTTGAAAATATGTTCTTGTTGGAGAATTACATAACTGGGAAGCATCATTTAGTTAGTGATTGATGATGAACATGAGCTACCAAATGTAGGATGACTACAACCATTTCTGATTGATAATTTTAAGTTCAACTATAATATGCAAACTGTCTCATGCTTCTGTTACTATGCAACTCAATATGAGATGTGTGCTTCATAAGTAATGCAAGGTTTCTACATAATGCGAGAGGCCTAAGTACAACAACATGGAGCCGGATCTGTGGATTTCTTTGGTGAATGTATGACTAGTGCCAAAAAGGGTCGCTCTCCTATTGCTAATGAAGTATATGTAAGTTACAAAATGATTGCATACATCTTGTATCTTGTAATGATGCCTTTTTCAACATTGTTCGCTATCTTGTTATAAAGTGCATTATTTATATTTAGGAACGAATGGTGGCGAGAGAAGGAAAGAGTGCTACAAGGAGAAGCGAGACAAGTCTCCCTCCAAGATTGTTGATGAAAGTATTAGCGAGGTCAGCCGTGCATCCACATTTCTTCCTAACATTGGTGTCCCAAAACCGTCAAAGACCGGACGGTCCTCATCGCAATGCAAAGCACAAGCACGTATGCAAGCTCGGTTTGAGGCAACACTCGAAGCGAAAGAGAAGCGGCTGCTAGGAAGCAGGAAGAGTTGCGGAACGGCTTACGGCTCAAGCGAGGCTAAACTTGAAGAAAACCAAACTTTACTCCGGGAGACCCAAGAAGAAGTGAAGGGGATCCATACCAAGTTTGAAGAGACTAATACACTCTGCGAAGTCTCCTAAAACTTCGAAAGAGTGAGGTAGGTATAAGCCCAAGTGTGTGAGGATGAGGCCTTTGCGCCTAGGCTTTTGCTACCTTGTCTCGTCCCGGAATGTAAGAGGATGAGGCCTTTGCGCCTAAGCTTTTGCTACTGTCGTCCTGCAACTTTGTTAGAATGTACCTTTGTCTTTGGAACCCGTAGCTTTGGGCTGGAAGTGAAATAGGTGCTAGAACCTATTAATTCATGTGTATGCATTATGACTTGAGACCTTTTATGACTATGATTTGTGACTTGTGATGTGAATCTTGTGGATATTTGCTTGGCTGTTATAAATCGTCAACCCGTGTATTGGGATGGGATGAAACATGCATATGTCGTCAGAATATGCCTTTGGTTGTGACGCCGTACATGTCGTCTTAAAATGCCTTGAGTGAACATACGTTGTATGACAGAACAACCCTACGTTATATGACGCGTAACCGTCGTCACAAAATCTCATTGTAGTCCTGCCTTCAGAAACCCTTTCGTGACGACAAAAGTGATTACATGACGCGTTGACCACACAATACGTGACGCTACAAGACGTCACAAAAGGATACTTTATGTGACAACGGTTGCTCGCCGTCACAAAAAGTCCGGACATTTTGTGACGGTTGTGCATAAAATCGTCACGAGGTACTTTTTTTTGACGGTCGATTTGTGACGACCGTTGTGACGATGCCTTTTCGTCACGGGGATCTTTATATGACGATTTATCTACTTTACATGACACTTTGCCTCGTCATACTATCCTAGTTTTCTTGTAGTGATCGACCTCAACACCATCCCCAAGGAGGAGCTGTGGAGGTATAAACTCCATATACCCTCACGGCCTAGTTTGGGCCGACATGCTATCACCAGGCCGACCCATCAAGCTTCAAGACCGATCGGCTCGGGTGGTCGGACGGCCTAAAACAGGCAAGAATATCGAAGACCGACAAGGAGGACAAGACCTAGCCGAGATAGGAAAGTTTAGACTTGTAAAGTATATAAACTTAGTACCGAGATAGGCTAGTTCCGACTTGTAACCTTGCTCCCGCGATATATAAGGAGAGCAAGGACCCCCATGCCGGAGGACGAATCCGGCATAACGCACGGACTCATACATCCACATCATAATCGAAACAGAGAGCGGGACTAGGGTTTTACGCATCTTTGCGGCTGAACACGGGTAAACCTCGTGTGATTGCTCCTGTTTACGTCTTGCTCGCAATCTCGTGCGCCTTCCACCAATCCATTACCGGTCGGGGCATACCCCCCGGTCGGACTATCGCCGATATTTCGTCGACGGTGGCGCGCCCGAGGTAGGGGGTGCGCACCGAGATTTTACGTCGATCAAGATGGTTTCCTTCCCGGCTTCCATGACCTTCGAAGGCTGGCCTCACCTTCAACCGGAACGTTCACCTGGACTTCCAACTCAAGAAGCTGCTACTACAACTCTCACGCCTCCGGCTATCACGCCGACAATGGCACCAACAATGGTGGCTCGCGCCAAACCAGATCCAACTCATCCGGTGACCACCATTGCGGTCCCAACCAATCCACCACCGATAGTTGACGGCACGGAGTCAACACCTCCGACCGGTCCTAACCAAAGGAGGCATGTCGGCAACATGGATCTACTCCGTTTGATCCATCAACAAGACATGAGGTTGACAGAAACCCATGCCAACTTTGAGTCGCTCCGACGACGTGTCGATCGCGATCTACAAATCGCGCGACAACAACGAATTCCTAATCTATCGACACGAAGCGAGAACAACCATCGTAGAGTCACTTTTGGGCGCTCCGAGCGGCCACGTTTGCGGCCGGTGAATCTACAACGACGCGTTCCAACAAATCCTCGTGGCAACCATACACGGCCGGATGGCGGCGAAACTCATAGCAGCTCCGACCACGGCCGATCGTCGTACGCGGTGGTCGGAGAGGCCGGCCAAGCAACATACGGCGGAGAATCCGGCCGATATCCAAGATCTAAGAACAAGGACTTCACAAGCCTCACGGAGCAATAGCGATCCGGTCAAAATGACACAAGCCGGTCAGCAAGCTACGCCGGATCGGAGCTACGTATCAACGGCCCATCGCAGAACGCACGCCGCAACGAACGGCGGAGACGTCGGCGGGAAATCCGACGTGGCGGGTCGGAACCCGCCAATCGCACCTGCGGCAACGCAGCAAGAAAGATCCCCACAAAACAACACATCTAACGCCCGGTTGTTCGCGAACGCACCGAGCTAGCTGCTGCCCTTCATCGTGATGAACAACGGAGGAAAGGCGACGGCAAAAGATATTGGCTGCCATGGCAACTTCAAACGCGACGAGCAAAGAGCTGAACGACCACGAGCACGTTCAACTCAATCCCCTCCAATGACAATGGCGTCGGCACACGGGGGCGGGGCACTTGCGGACCGACACCAAGATGTAGAAAAGAAACGGAGGGAAGCACATCGAAACACATGGCAGCAACCGAGAGAGAATAGCCGCGGTTTTGGCATAAGCCCATTAAGGGACGACACAAGGGATTCACCTAACACGGATGAGCCTCGTTGTTGTACCCAACCCATACGAGACGACTACGTATACAAACGTGCTCGGAGTCCTCCTCCTAGACGAATGGTTCCGTCTGTTCAAACAAACCGTAATGGTTTCATCACTCCCTTCTTGGACAATTTGCGAGACCGAGAGAACCAAACTGGAGGCTCCCGGTCCAACTCCTCCGAGGACGGGATACCTCCGCACACCGAGCACATATTCCCTAATCCAATAAACCCCGGCCAATCTTCGGCGCATCGAACGATCCGATCACCGGGCGCAAAACATCCGAAGGCATGTTCATAAACGGCGAGTGGTATGAAGTAGTACAAAAAGGAAGCCGGTTGAGAAGAACTCAAGCTCCTTAGATTCTTTTACGAGATGTACCTTTTCCAAAAAAGGACAATCTCAATACTACTCGGAACGGGATAAGTATATCCGACCACGCCGGACACGAGATGATCAAGCCCTAGACGATGACGACCTATTGCTCTGTACCGAAGAAGACCCGGTCATGGTCCACGACTTGGAAGAAGGCGAAGCGAGAGCCGGAAAATTGAAACAACAAGAGATGAAATCTTATCTCTTATCGGCACAAGTTTTTCTTTTCTAGGCTATTTTCCTTTCAAAGTTAAAATTAGCGTCGGTCGTACACATCATTGTAAGTCATTCGATGACGAAAAAGCAATCTAATGTGTACTATGTTATAATAAGAAGTCAAGTTTTCGTGTCAAACATTTGAGCACATGGATTTTTCTTCCCTACTCAAAGGAAAATCATTCCTCAAAATGACGCATCACGACATCCTCTCGACGCAACAAACGAGAGGGCTCTAAGCCCCGAAATAAAAATCCTACGGCAAGAACATGATACAATCATGAAAACGGATCAAAATAAAGGGATAAATAAAAAGAATCTCGAAGGATTTCGGCACAAAACACATCTCAAAAGGATCCACTTCTTTCATTAAAAATATAAAATTTTTTTTTTACAAACGGGACCGATTGCATCTAAAGCAATCTAGTCATCCCCGAACAGCTTGCCGACCACCGGGTCGACGAGTCGCGGCGACGACGGCCTCCGCCGCCGGTGAACTCGACGGCGCCGCCCTCCATGGCGTCATGCGCCGCCACCGACAGCTCCATCCCACGGACATCAACACCCGAGATGGCGTCAACGGTGGCATAAGCGGCGGAGGCACCATGACGAACGCCATGAACCGCCACCGCAGCCACTTGGCGGGGATCGCCGCCCGGCCGTGCGATGACATCGCCGCCCGGGCGTTCACCGCATCCGCCGCCGCATGAGCGGCCTCCTGCGCTCCTGCTCCGTCGGCTCGCAAAAACGAGTAAAAAATTAAAAATGCCAAGACGAGAACAACTCGGGGCATATGAACAACGGAGAACTCGGTACTTACCGCCGACCACGATGTCGGCGGCCTCGCCGCCGAAGCGGCATGTCCACTGGACCTTGCGGGCCGGCCTCTCGTCCGCCGCCTCATTGACGGCGGCGTTAGCAACGGCGTCGAAGTCGGCGGCCCGCGCTTTTCCGCCTCCGGCTCCCCGGGCGAGGAGAGTGCCTTCAGGAACAGGTCCACATTCCCCTCCGCCCGCCCCTACCGCTTGGTGGCGTCGGAGTAGAGGTCCCCGACGTCTTTGCGGCTCCGCCCGACGGCGCTCGAGCGCGACGCCGAGAGTTCACCGAGACACGCTCGGCCCGAACGCGGCGTGGAAACGCGGCGGCCGCCGCCACCTCCTCCGCCACGACGGGAGCCACATGCGCCGCCGCAAGCAACGGCGGCTCCGGCCTCCACGACCCGAGCCACCCGCTCGGGGGCCGCAGCCCCGGTACATCCTCCGCTCCTCCGCCGCCCTTCTCGCCGCCTCGGCGGCCGCGGCGGAGGTGCCCGCCGCACCTCCAATGGTCGGGAGGGTGTACCTACATTGTGAATGAAAAATAGCGGTTACACCCAAAGAAGAAAACCCCAAGATTAATCAAGGAAAACTCCAATCCAAGCTCACCTCCTCCGCGGCCTCACCTCCCTAGGGGAGTTCACCGACTCCTCCTCCTCCGCCGGGGCGCTTACCGTGACGGCGATCCATCTAGGAGGCGGCGGCGCGAGTATGGGATCTAAAACCCTAAGTTTGCGGAAGCGAATGGACAAGAACAAGAACGAGAGAATGCGCTCGCAGAACTCCCGGCCGCGAGGCCCGATTTATAGAAGAGCTCGGAGGAATCAAGAAGGCAACCGATGAGATCGTGGGTAATCAAACCCCGCGGCCCTCTCGTTCCCCGAGAGCACGAAGCGACGAAAACCGCTCCACTAAAGCAATATGCATTTATACGTTTCCCCCGCCTCGGGAACCCCCGCACGCTCGTCGACTCGAGGTCATCGAAGGTGGAATGATTGTGCCACGACACAAAGGACCCACCACGCTAGGAAGCATTGACTCGACGAGAATCGAAAATTGTACCCGTGGATTTGACGTGACATCCCGGTCGGCGATGCACGGTTGCATTAGCAAGCGAATATTTTTTCGCCCCGCACGTGATCATGACGCGACACGACGGTTGAAAGATAAGTATCTCACATCCTTAATAAATTTTTTATTCATCCTCTCCATTTCAAAAGACCACACTTTAGAAAAACCAGTTTTCACAAATTTCTTACCTCAAACACGAAGCAAACCGGGGAATGCCCGTCTCCGGTCCCACTCGCTACGTGTTAACAAGCATCACGCTCAAACAACACGAGTGATCCCGGTCGCTCCCAAAGGAAAAGGGCTCCAAACATTCGGCACCGTCGTTGTTTGTTTAGGATCATCTAATCCCTAAGGACTGGTCGGCTCTTGAATGAGAAAGAGAAGAGTCTTTTGGCAATTTTTTCTTCCAAACTTGCAATAAGCATGACTTACCCTTCGCATAACAGAATTTTACACACCATATCACTATTCTTTCAGGAACAAAGGCATGATCAAAGCCCGCCACGGGAAGACGGTGGTTCACAGCAAAATATAGATAAGTGCTCTATTAACCTAACATACATGCCTTCACCGATCTTTTTTCACAAAAGATTTCTTTACACAAACTACTCCAAAGTACGTTCGAAAAACTCTTCACAAAGTTAAAAGCACCTTTTTTCTTTGTATCAAATGGCCAAGTACGTCACCCCTCCAAGAAAACAATCGGCGTGCCTTGTCTCGATCAACCCCGCTACGTGTTCACGGCTCCAACGCTATACAACACAAAGGTGTCAGCGGTCGCCTCCAATAGAAATAGGGCCCTAAGTGATTCGGCAAACGCGCTATTCACTATAGGTCACCTACACACTGCGGACCGATTAACTCTAAGGAGAGGCGATTACTAAAAACCATTCTCAAACAACACATCTTGATACAACTCTATGTCATAGATTATATCAAATCACATCAAATCAAACATTCACTCATACCAAATTTTCTCTTTGCAGCAACAACTCGAAGAAGCGATTCACAAGTTACGGTATAGCATCGTATAGCATCCATATTTCAACCCACACAATCCGACAATTTGAAGCCTGGGATTTTTGCCAATGATACCGGTTATACGGCACACAAATAGCTAAAGCTATTTCATGGGTTTAGATTCAAAACCATGGTCTCACGGCCACGGCGGGACCGAGTTAAGTAGCAAAGCTGCCTTAACTTAATCATGACAAAGTCATGGCATGGTTCAAACCGACCAGCCCAAATGAAATTTGGCTGCTCGGTCTCACTCAAAGAGTGGTCGGAAACACATAAAGCACGATATAATTGTCTTCTTTCTTAGACCACGACATAACGTGTTCCACCTCATCTCGGGCTCGGGGACTACGTGGGCCCACGTCACCCGAGAGGTGACATGGGCTAGATCCTTCTTTTAGAGCTTGCCTGCAACATATACTATCTTACGGCAACCTCGGGGACTACGTGGGCCCACGTCATTTGCATGACTTGGCCTCGAATCTTTCTCTTTACAAAGAAGTTTAGTTCAAAACTAAGCTAAGGCAACAACCAATCACGGCGGGTAACATGTGATGGCGGGCATCACATACTAACGTGGGCCCACGTCTCAGCATTTGGGACCCTTTTCAAAAATTCTTTTTCTTTTCGGGAGCATCATAAATCTTTCGGTCAAAACCGAAAACGTCAACCAAGTGTAAGCAAAGTGTGGTCGGAAGCATTAGACGGTCCTCCACTGCTCGGACCACATGTCGAACGTGTGTCCGGCCACCCTTTCTCACCGAACCAAGTAAGACGGTGTTTTTTCCCTCAAGATCCATGATGCTCGGGGACTATTTGTGGAGGTATAAACTCCATATACCCTCACGGCCTAGTTTGGGCCGACATGCTATCACCAGGCCGGCCCATCAAGCTTCAAGACCGATCGGCTCAGCGGGCGGGCCGGCCTAAAAAGGCAAGAATATCGAAGACCGACAAGGAGGACAAGACCTAGCCGAGATAGGAAAGTTTAGACTTGTAAAGTATATAAACTTAGTACCGAGATAGGCTAGTTCCGACTTGTAACCTTGCTCCCTGCGATATATAAGGAGAGCAAGGACCCCCATGCCGGAGGACGAGAATCCGGCATAACGCACGGACTCATACATCCACATCATAATCGAAACAGAGCGGGACTAGGGTTTTACGCATCTTTGCGGCCCGAACCTCGGGTAAACCTCGTGTGATTGCTCCCTATTTACGTCTTGCTCGCAATCTCGTGCGGCTTCCACCAATCCATTACCGGTCGGGGCATACCCCTGGTCGGACTATCGCTGATATTTCGTCGACAGGAGCCCGAGAGCAAAGCCATTGTCCTCGCCAAAGAGCCTACCCTCATTGTTACCCATCTACCATCACCTCGCACCTACAGCCATGCCTACTTCGCTCAACCCGTGCTCACCACACCACCTAAGCCTCTACTTCTAGATGGACCTCCTTCGAAGGGCCCCATCGTGAAGATCCCTGAAGGCACCAAGCTTCTTCCTCCCAAACACAATGAGACGCTCATGGGAGTCAAGACCAACAAGAAGGGGGAGATCGTCTGTGCTAAGTATAGCACTGGAGAGCGCACCTACTTCGAGGGAGTCCGTGCTCATCCGAGCAAGGTCAAGTGCACCCCTCCAAAGGAAGCTCCCAAGGCTGCTCTCGTCGCATCTGAGAGTCCACGCAAGAGTCACAAGACAATGGCAGAACTGGAGAAGGAACTTGAAGCTCAGCGTGCCATTACCACATCCTTAGAAGCTTGCCAGCGTGTCCAGAGTAGAAGCATTATTGGTTTCGGACGCTAAGCTAGAGAAGAAAACAGCTGACTTAGAGAAGAGACTAAAAGCTCTAGAGGATCGTGAGATGTAGATGTAATTTATCCTAGCATCTGAGAGGCCTAGTGAGATTTAGTCGATTGCTTAGATTAAAGTTTTAGTCCATGGTGTGCTTAGTTAAATTTTAGTTCTGTTCATGTAATCCAGGCCTTAATGATGGTGCAATAAAGATTCTTATCTATATTATTGTTAGATATGTTTTGCCTCTTTTGTCTCCACCTTGTTGTGAATGAAGATAACAGGAATCTAGTGTGGGGGAGGCACCGATTTAACGTAACTAACGAATATCTATGAAACACCAAAAATTTGTGAAAAGATATGACAAGGAGGTTACGCTCGGCAAAGTGGACCCGAGGGGCCACCTACCGAGGCGGCCGTCCCGGATCCCAAGGCGCCGCCCACGGAGTGGGCCCACGGCTCTCCGCTCATTTTGTCGGCCACGGTCGGGTTTGCTTCCCTATGTTCCAAATTTTATACCGATTGTGTTTTTCCGATTCGTTTGGGGAACACCTTGAATTTAATCACTTGCTATATATATTGAGAAGATAGATTATTTTAATCATGACCCCAAGATAGACTCACACCATGATAATTCCTGGGAATTCTGTCATTGTTGGGAACCTTATTTTTAGGGACCCCATTTTACTTAGGTTGTTGTGGAAAGTGAGATAGCTTGAACCATGAGAACCTGATTTCTTGACGTCTAGTCGTTTGGAGAATTTCTTTTTGAAAATCTTAAAATCATTTAGCTACACTTCTCCTCTCGTGGTAATAAATGCCTATAGAGCCTCGTCGGCCAGATTTTGAAAGACCGGCACATAAGCTTTTAATTGTGTTGAGAATAGTCATGGCGTGTTAGACCCTTGGAGAGGGGTGTCTTACTCATATGATCAAGTGCACTTACACCCACATATATATCTGCTGCTTCTACACTGGGAGTACGCAAAAATGTGCCTTCCGCCTTTTATCTATCTCCTACACTGGTAGAGGATACATACACTTTTTATGATTTTCACATGCTCCAAGGATTATTATCATCTATATGTTTGAAAGAAAGTTATCGTCATCATCGTCATCATCATGTTCAAGAAGTTATTGTATCCAAGAATGAGACATGGGGCTATGCAAAACAAAGCATTCAAAAAAAGAGAGAAAACAAAGAAAGAAAGAGAGATAGCCCATGATCTCCAAAGTATTCAAATCCCAAAGGAAGAAGGTTCGAAGAACATCAAAGCATTATTCAAGAGAATATCGGCGAAGCATTGTTCAAGAGAAAATTATGCAAGAGAAGAAAGGAGCATCATTATCATAATCTTAGCCACCAAATATTCCACACACTTGCACACACTTGATCTAGAGTTTGGCATTCCCCTTCAAGGATCCCGTTTTGACTAGACAATATACACAGGTAAAAATGCTATTCCTTGAAATACCTCTAAACTCCATATAAGCCTTTATAGAATAGGAACAAAGTAAGGCATACTCTATTCATGCCTTGGTGAGTTCCACAAATATCACATATAATGAGTGATTCGAGTGTGCTACATGATGGTGAAGGGTAAGCTAAGTTTTCTTTGCAATTATAAAAACTCCAAGTGATAGGACTGATAGAAGAAGGATCTCTACTTCGCGCTGTTCCATCTTCAACTTCCCAAAGTTTAGTGGTAGACACTTTGAATCCCGCAGTACAGGTATGATCAGGGATAATCTAATGTTGATGTCTTGGTTTGTGGCTATGCTTAAAGTAATCCATCCTTTTCCTCGAGGACGAGTAAAAGATAAGTGTGGGGGAGTTTGTTGACGGTAGTTAACTCATAATTTTAAACCATCAACTCAGCATGAAAACAGATCTATTTATAAATACTTGGTAGATATAGGGTTATCACTGACAGAATTCCACGAGTTTTGGTGAATATCTATTTCTACAGGGTGACAGCTGAAAACCACCAAGGATGGTCCACATGTCAGGATTACATAGAGAGAAAGACCGAACGTGTGAAAATGTATAATCTAGAAGACTCCAGAACACACCCCCTGCAACCTGGGGCCCACCTGGCATACTCTAGGGGCGGCCGCCCCGGGGTTGGAGGCGGCCGCTTCCCCACCTCAGCCAATGAGGTGGAGTCTCGTAGATCCTGCCTCCACCGACTTTGAGGATGAATAAAAACCGTCCGTTTAGGTCAGTTTGATCCGAGGACTGTCGTGCATCCGAGAGGGCTATATAAATAGAGCTCCCAGCCCCTGGAGAGAGAGAGAGATTAGATTTCAGAAACCCTAAATCATATTTTCAGAGAGAATTAGCTAGGGAGGGGTCCCTTGAATGGATCCATCTCTCTAGGGTTTTAGCATCAAGAGAGATTAAGAGAGTATAAAGTGGAGGTAGATTTGGGGGAAGCCCGGCTTGTCGGTGTCTCATCTCCAGTTATACCTACGGGATCAAGTCTCCTCGCCCGAGGCTTGGTTCTAGGATCATTCGGCAATTCAACTTCTAATACTAGTAAGTTCATTGTTATTATTGTTCTTCGGTTTATGAGTTTACTTTATTCGCTTCGCGTTGGGAATAGAGTAATAGTTCTTTAGCATAAGCATGGTGCTTAGGCTAGGTTCACTCGTAGATGCTCCCTATTCGGCCGGAACCATGGTAGTAGCGAGGGAAGTGACAATCCCTTTGTTACCTTTGTAGCCCACTTCCCGTTGGTAGGTAAGGTAGGTCCTTTGTACCAGGATTAGCATCCTCTGTGGTGTCTTCTCCTCGGATACCCCCTTAGAACAATAGACTCAAAGCTTGCCATAGGTTAGAGGAAAACTGACGAAGGAGTTCTCTCTATATTGCTTAATTCTCACTTGACTTGCAGCCCAGGGGTAGTAGTAAAGATCAGGTTAGTCTATTGCACGTTTTCTCCTAGCGGATAAAAACAAATACGATACTCTGGACTTATCTCCCGGGTGAAGTGCTCACCGATATCCATGCGCTTGCAGGTTATTTCTCTTTGATTCTTTCGTGTGCGTATCTAGTATCAACACACTGCTGCAGCAATGCATAAAAAGCATACATGTCAAGTTAATCAGTGCCGGGTCAAAGTGGAAACCGGCACTAATGTTGAACGTCAATGCCGGTTTCTGTTACGAACCGACAGTGATTGAGGTAATATATTCTTTTAAAATTTTATCTTAGCAAGGAGGTGTGCTCCGGTGACCATAGCAAGAGCCTTTGCTCCCACCTACCACGACAGGGGCCTATAAAATGACCATCGTGCTTGGAGCCTCTCCATGACATTAGCTAGCAAGTTATTTGAGTTTGTGATCCTTTTCCTGCCTCTTTCTCGAGTTGGTTCTTTGTTTGCTAGTTTTCCAAATACATGGGTTCTCTTTGGAAGAAAGCCCTCCACATACAGATATCATCATGCGTTGTAGTAGTCCACCGAAATAGTGCACACAAGTGGTGCTCGAAGAATGATACTGAAGATGAGCTCAGCCGCATGTTGGGGTGCCCGACGAGATTGACAGAGCCATCCACCGAGCTGGATTCTCTGGGTCTCTGTGAATTATGTGTGCTGTAGACAGTACATTCATTCTTTGAAATATACCTCTCCGGTGGTATGTGTTCATTTGAGGTGCTATGAGATTACCGGTGTGCTTTGTGAAATTTTCTCTTGGGGCGGTGTTAGTACTCTAAGACGACGCTAGAAGTTTATGCGCGACCTGGTCGTGCATTTCTCTGGGTCGTGGTACGACTGCCCCATCGAAGAGTACTTGCCGGTGCGGTTAGAGCTGCCGCGGGACGGCGCCCGGCCGACGGAGGGCGCGATGCGCGTCGTCGGCAGGCTCTCCGACCGCTGCCCCTGCGCTAGAGATGGAAAGTAATCCGCCGGTTCGCTCGCTGCATGCAATTTGGCTGCGTGTGCACTTTTAGCCATCGTGACAGCCACCACCGAGTAAGAAAGCAGGTGGTCAAATTATAATGTGTTGATACATATGGATGATAACATTGACGGTAAAGAAAAATAGATCTTTGTTATCGTATATGTAATTTTATAATTTTTATTTATTTTTGTAATCTATCTATGTACTCTTTCTAAATAAATATTTTACAAAGTGTCTTTTTATACCAAATGTTGAACATGAATAGTTTGTGTTCATGACTTTTGTACTTGAGACTATCTAGGGGACTTAGTTTATGGTTTAGGTGCCTGCAAAAAAAAAAAAAAAATTGAAGCCAATATGACATGGGAATACACTTTGGGCCAATGTGATAAATATATACAATTTTTTTGCATAAAAAGCATACATGTCGGGTTAATCGTGTCGGGTCAAAATGGAAACCGGCACTGATGTTGCTCATCAATGCCGGTTCGAGTTGCCACCCGGCACAGATGTAGTGCTTTAGTGCCGGTTTCCAACTAAACCCGCATTGATGTGTATCATAGCGTGCTTCCCTCTACACAAAGAAAAATATAATAATAAAAATAATTACCAAAAATACACCATATCAAGTTTGGGGCCCTAATTTAGGTGTACAAGATTGGTAAAAAAATTTCAAACCATTTCGACGTAGTCGGAGTCTACGTGTCTCACAGAGGTATACGAAACCTTTCATCGAACCATGACTATACGCTTAGGTTCATTAGGTTTCTGTGGTTCACATACATTTCGACGTCAGATTGGTCTCAAACTTTTTCTCTAGATTGCACATGCCACACATAAAGCATGTACCAAGTTTGGGATTTTTCTGGATTGCTTTGTTGCTTTTTCCAGTTTAATTGAATTTCCGCACGCATTCACCTAGCAATTATAGTTTGAACTGAGGCCACCCTCGAAAAGATTCGAAATGGTGCCAAACTTTTCCAAAAGGTCTCATGTGACATAGGAGACATGCCTTTGTGGATGTTGGTGTAAAATTCTTGTTTTTTTCAATATGTAATTCATCATAGCATGCTTCCCTCGAAAAAGAAAATGTAATAATAAAAATAATTACCGAATACACCATATCAAGTTTGGGGCCATAATTTAGGTGTACAAGATTGGTAAAAAATTTCAAACCATTTCGACGTAGTCGGAGACTACGTGTCTCACGAGTGGTATATACGAAACCTTTCATCGAACCATGACTATACGTTTAGGTTCATTAGGTTTCTGTGGTTCATATACATTCCAGCGTCAGATTGGTCTCAAACTTTTCCTCTAGATTACACATGCCACACATAAAGCTTGTACCAAGTTTAGGATTTTTCTGAATTGTTTTGTTCCTTTTTCCAGTTTAATTTAATTTCCACGTGAATTCTCCTGGCAATTATAGTTTGAACTCAGGCCACCCCCGAAAAGATCCGGAATGGCACCAAACTTTTCCAAAAGGTCTCATGTAACATAGGAGACATGCCTTTGTGGATGTCGGTGCAAAATTCTTGTTTTTTCATTATGTAATTCATCATAGCGTGCTTCCCTCCGCACAAAGAAAAATGTAATAATAAAAATAATTACCAGAAATACACCATATCAATTTTGGGGCCATAATTTAGGTGTACAAGATTGGTGAAAAAATTTCAAACCATTTCGATAGGAGTCCATTATAAATCTCACTTAACCACTCACCTCAAACTTCTAAAAAGAAGTTAAAAAGAAAAAATTTGTGTCACCAAAGATTCAAACTGGGTGTCGAGGGCCAAGGGGCGTGCCTTAACCCCTGTGATAGTATTAGAATATCGAAAGAATGGAAGGGTGGAAACAACTTAACCTTTAAACATGGAACATGGGCCTGGCCCAATTACTTCTTAGGCCCATCAGTACTGACCCGGCACTGATAAGGTTCATCAGTGCTGGTTTGCAATACGAACCGGCACTGATGCGCCTTGGTATATAATGCTGCGGGAACACGAAATTTCCCCAATCTTTCAGTCCGCGTGCACCTTGTTCGAAGGTTCCACCCGTGACGCCGGTGTCTGCTGCCTCCATCGCCGCCGCCGACTGCTGCTTCCGTGACCTTCTCTTCCTCCGTGGCGATGACTGTGCCTCGCCGTGCAACTCCGTGACAGTAAGGCACCCACCCAACCTCGTCGACCACACCGCTTTGCTCCACTCCAGTGTCCTCCACGCTGTGCCATTGCCACTGGACGCCTGCCCACCATCTCTGGCGCTCTCCGGCCATCTCAGGTGAGGCCTCAAAAGAGCTCAACAGGTCACTCAAGGGCAAGCTTCGCACCAGCTTACTCAGGAGCGTGGGCCAGGGGACGCCACTGCTCATGGTGTGCGCCACCCCTGGAACGCCCCTAAGGTGTTCGACGTTTTACCAATGTGGAGCGCGAAATGACTTGTCTGTGGTTTTGTGTGTAGTGTGGCCGCCATCGTCTTCCCGATGCAGAGTACCATCATCTTCCTCTTCCACAATGTCGGCTGTGCCATCGTCTTTGCTGTTTTGCTCTCTTTGCAGAGTGCCATCGTCTTCCTCTCGTTGCAATTCAAGGCACATGTAATTTTTTGGCCATAATTTGTTGACACATATGCTATGGCCTAGGAATTCTAGGAATGTCCTTTGAATTTACTTGTTCCTTGTCTACAATATCGCTCATTGATAAATGAAGAAGTCTGAATCAAAATTTGGTACTTTGTACTCCTACTCACTACCAAACTTTATGAAATTTGAGTGCCATATATAGTAGGCACCCATGGCATGGTATGTAGTGTGGGTTGGTCAGCAAGTGGGTATATGCCAATCGTCAAGTCCATCGCTACCCAGGGAATTCTCACAAATAGCCAATCCTCTATGTCCATAGCCATGTATACACGTCGCCAGTCGTCCCGTCGCCCAATTGGCAGGAGGCCACAAACATCACAGAGGAATGCTGGGACGGGTTCCCCGAATACTCCGGCAAACTAAGCACAACAAGCTCCTAATCAGAACGATGGGACGGGAGCCCCTGGCACAGGAACTCGCGGACTCCGACAGTTGCAGGAGAGCCATTTACCCCCTCCAATTGGCTAAATCTTCCTCCTACTCCGGTGAATGAAGTAGAGGTATATAACTTAGTTCCTAATAAATAAGAAAAGCTAACATGATAATAAAGTACGTTAGTGCCTCATCAATACTGGCTTGTTTTGTGTCTTTGCCAGGTACGAGCAACAATGCGCCGGATGGCGAGGTTACCAAAGACGGGTACCAAGAGGCCCAAGACAAAGCGAGGAGCCACCATGCTTCCTAAAGGCAAAAATGCACACTATGTCATTGCCACATTTGACCAAACGGGGAGCCATTGGGCCCGCTGAATTCGATGATGAATGGAAGAATATCATGTGGATCCTTGTTAGGGACTACATCCCTATTAAGTACAGACATTGGGTTGGAAGGAGACAGACGAATAGAAGGTCCTAGATGGAGAGAAGGAGAATGTGTGGAACCATTTGAAACCATATTTCACTTTCCCACATGACGCTGATATGCAGCAAGTCCAGAAAAAAGCCTACCAAAACATGGGGATAATGTTCAGGACTTTCAAGCGAGACTTGAACAAGAAGTATATCAAGACTAATATAGAGCCAGATTGGCGAAAAGTAAAATATGTCAAGCAACAACCATTTTGGGAGGAGTTCAAGCAATATAAGCAATCTGAGGAGGCGCAATCCTTGAGTGAGAAAAATACGGTGAACTCTCGTAAATCCAATAATCCTCATCATCTTGGCTCGCGTGGCTACCCAGGTAAGCTTCCAGAGTTTGATGAGGACTTTGATAAGTGCCAACGATAAGGGATTGAGCCTAAGACCATCTCTTGGGAGCCTAGATCCATGTATTATAGCATGGCCAGGGGCACACCATAGCACAGACGGGACCCTTTTGACCCAGAACAATCCAAAATTGAAAGGTAAAAGTGCTAGTTCAACATTGACTGATGAGATCATCTAGAAATTGATGGTAGCACACCGAGAACTTGCAGATGGGGTCCGCACTTCAGACAGGGAGAATGACATGCTTACCCAGATACTAGATAACAAGGAGCACCCGGGCCGCACGAGAGGAGTCGGTATTTATCCTTGGTCTGCAGCATTTGAGGAAGACCATGACACCTATCGTAAACGCGCAAGGGGAAAAAAGAAATGTTCTTAGATGAAGAGAGGTGGTTTAAGGAGATGGAGGACAATTTGAGATCCCAAGTTAATAAAATGGTCACTTGTTGGAATATGAGACCTTCGCTATACCTTCATCGACTATGGCGAAGGTACCTTCTCCGGACATGGTGAAGGTACTGTTGGCATTTCTTAGCGCGTCCACTAAAGATAGACAAATAGTCTACCTCTAGCAACTATGCTAGGAAATGCTATGATAGATCTTAACCTTTTAGAGATGATATCCGCAAGCGCACGGATCTATCGTCGCAGCATTTCACCCAGAAGTATTATCAGGGTATCGTATTTATAATTTCTCGTAGGAAGGCATGGAATGAATGGAGTGCTCTAGCATGGATATATATGTCTCTAACTTCGTTCATAGAAATAAACCATCTTGCCATACAGGGGTAAAACAATATTGGATTTGAGATAGTGGACACACACATGGAACAACCTCAAGGATAAAGGAGAAAAATAATGAATGAAAGAAATAACAAATAAAAGAATAGCCTAAGTGGAGCAGGATCATCCTATAGATGTGTATAGAACGGCTAAAGTCACATGTCATACAAGTCGAAATAAGTCTAGGTCGGGAGTAAAAGGGAGACCCCGGTCCGGTCTCCATTACCGGTGAGCGAGGCATTTACGAACTCCTACACGACATACGAACGTGGGGGATATGAGGGACGGACAGGGCTGTCACCACCTGCCGCCTACCCCTCAACTGTGGCATGCCATCATATCTGTAGGTTCCCTCGTATCCGAACACCACGCCCGCATACTAAGGAGCTACTCAAGTCCCCCGTGGACTCCCACCCTACGGCAAGCTAGGACAAGAGCAAACCCGAAAGTACTACAAACCCCTACTCCATCCCTATCATCGTCTCTACTCTTGCAAAACAGATGAACAATGAAGAACGATGATGAACATGATGAACTATTCTCATAAGAACTATAGTCTAGTTCATACTCATTGAATATATCATGAACAAAACTATACTCTAGCTCTAGCACAATACTATAGAAATGAAAGAGAAACTTGACTAAGGAAGAACTCATAGTAGAAATATATTACCAAAGAAGCTCTTATTCCTAGGAGACAAGCCCTCCAAAGTAGCTTTGCTCTTTCTTGCTCCAAGATGACTAAGTACTAAGTGGCTAAAGCAAATGAGAGAGGGAGAGTGAGGAAGCTCCAAATGAGTGTGTGAGTGTGAGGCTCCTCCTCTCTATTTATAGCAGGTGGGAGGCGGTTTGAAGGGAATATTCGGGAATCCACCGTGCACCGCCCTCCCTCTGCATTGATGTTACCGACACCAGGTGGCTGGGCCCCTGGGTCCACCTGGCAGGGGCGGTCGCCCCCCTGTGGGGGGCGTTGCCGACAATCTTCTGTCAGTTGCCTCTTTGTGGCCTGGATCGATGTGTCAAGGTTGGTTTGGCCCATACTGACCCTGAATTGGCTTTTCCTTCTTGTGCTCGATTTTACGCTTTCCTGGAAGGCGCCTTTTCGTTTGGAAATTTCCTGTACTTGTATATTTTCCTGCAAGGTGTCACAACATCTAGTACATGTGGAATTAGGTCAGTAGCAATGGTATATGTGTATAAAAATATATAATTCACCCTTTTTGGTCAATAGTTGGCGGTAAAGATTTGTCGATAAGAACCGCCAACAGGTACCCTCTCCGAGACAAAGGTTGTGCTTAGGCTCAGTACCAGATAGGAAAGAATGAATGTGGTAGTGTTAACTGAACTGGGAGTCAGCTGCCCCCTCTCTTGCCCCTAGGCTTTTATTTATAGAGTTGGTGGGAGAAGGATATCTTCCTTCCTGCCCCTTTAAAATCATGAATTTACATACAAGTCCCCTAATCCATTTAGCCCATTAGGCCTTTTTACAAGGAGGGGGTGGGGTGTGGCCACCCGTCCCCCCAACAGTAGCCCCTTAGCTACTAGGTTCTGGTGGCACAACAGAGCCTAGTCGCTATAAAAATGGTAAAAAGGCCAGAACGTACAATCCCTTCATTAGGAAGACGCAGAGCTACTGGGGACGACCTTCTGTCGCCCAAGTAGTCGTAGTAGCGGAGGCAGCCGTTCTTGTGGGTGTGGTCGATAGGAAGACGCAGAGCTGCTGTTGAAGGTCGAAGATGATGCACTTGTCGGGGTGGAGGTTGATGATCGTCGAACGTAGGAGGACGCGGAGTTGCTGTTGAAGGTCGAAGATGATGCTTTTGTCGGGGCGGAGGTTGATGACCGTCGAACGTAGGTAGATGCCGGAGTTGTCTGTTTTGCATACTTTGGCTCATGAGCAGCGGACAAGACATATCCTCTGGGCTAGGTTGGTCCCCCAATGCAGCCCCCTAGCCCCTCTTGGCCAGTGCTTATGAGCAGGAGGCGGCTTTGTAGGTAGTTGTTGATGGTGTTGATGATGGACTTTGGTCGGTTGAAGTTGTGGTTGATGTGCTGATGATGGTGGTTGCTTGGTACGAAGGTGGTTTGATGGAGCCAACGTTGATGCCGGGATGGGGGAACAGGGCGATGGTGAAGTATGTGTTGCCGATGGTAAGCCACTAGCCGAGGTGTCGACGAGGGTATGCTTGATGTACCCGAGGTTGATGGCAATCCTGTTGCCAAAGTGCTGGCGAGGGTATGATTGATGTCGTCGGAGTGGATGGCAAGCCCCTTGCCAAAGTACAGGTGAGGGTGCTGTTGATGTCGTTGAGGTTGATGGCAAGCCCCTTGCCAAAGTACTCGGCGAGGGTGAAGTTGGTGTCGTCGAGGTCGATGGCGAGCTCCTTGCCAATGTACTTGTGTTGGTGGGGTTGACGACGAGCCCCTTGCCGAAGCATCTGGCGAGGGTGCGGTTGATGTCAACGAAATCGGTGGCGTGCCCCTTGCCGAAGTACTTGCGAGGGTGCGGTTGATGTCGACGAAATCGGTGGCGTGCCCCTTGCCGAAGTACTTGCGAGGGTGCGGTTGAAGTTGCTGAAGGTGGTGGCGCGCCCATGTTGAAGCACTTAGGCATTGGCGGGGTTGGCGGCGAGCCCCTTGCCGATGTATCGGCGAGGGTACGATTGAAGTTGCCGGAGTGAGTGGCGCGCCCCTAGCCGAAGTACTTGCGAGGGTGCGGTTGAAGTCGCTGAAGTCGGTGGCGAGGGTTCCGTAAGGGAAATTCGCTCAAAAGATGAGCTTGATAAAATTTATGATAGGAGTATTAGACCTGCTGTGCAAAGGTTTTGTGCAAACAAGAATCCCTGTAAAACAAAGTTATTTTCGTACAACAAGGAATCATAAGTTGCGATGAATAATGACCTTTGCGCCTCTCCTTTATTGTAGGTAAAGGTGTCGAAGTTAGCATAGACAAAAAGTAAATGCGTGAACCTCCACGCCCTTCCCATACGCGCGGGTCAGGGTGGGGTCCGTCGGTGAGCCCCTGGCCGGGTAGGCGAGAGTGCTCAAATTTTTTAAACCTCAGCGCCCGCCCATACGCGCGGGTCGAGTGGGTCTGCCGGTGAGCCCCGGCCGGGCAGGCGAGGGTGCTCGGAATTTTTGAACCTGCGCGCCCGCCCATACGCGCGGGTCGGGGTGGGGTCGCGCGGTGAGCCCCGGCCGGGTAGGCGAGGGTGCTCAAAATTTTTGAACCTCCGCGCCCTGCCCATACGCGTGGGTCGGGGTGGGGTCTGCCGGTGAGCCCCTGGCCGGGTAGGTGAGGGTGCTCGGAATTTTTGAACCTCCGCGCCCTGCCCATACACGCGGGGCAGGGTGGGGTCTACCGGTGAGCCCCCTGGCCGGGTAGGCGAGGGTGCTCGAAATTTGTTTACCTCGGGCCATTCATCCCCATCTCCGCGGGTCGGGGGGGTTTCCCTTGAGCCCCGGCCGGGTAGGCGAGGGTGCTCGATCTTTGTTTACCTCTGGGCCCTTCATCCCCGTCTCCGCGGGTCGGGGTGGGGTTTCCCTTGAGCCCCTGGCTGGGTAGGCGAGGGTGCTCGAACTTTTCCTTACCTTTGAAGATTGGCGGAGGTTTGCAGTTGGCCACTCGTGGCCGAGTGCAATCCTGCTTGTGTTGGCAGCTGATGAGGTTGGCGCTTAAGCCGCCAACCATTTCAGCGGTATCTGGAGGATGATTGCTTTGGGGGAAAATAAAATTGTGAGTCGGAACAAAAGGTTTGGTCCCTGCAAAAGCAAATTGAGACTGAAACGAACTTGATATACTAGAGAGTGACTTGTAGAGATGTTTCAATAATTTGTATTCCCAATTAGTGCCGAAAGCGAAATCTTGCAAGGTATCTTTCGATATGAACTCTTTGACCGATAGGGCATATTAAGTCGAAGTTCGAGATAGGCAAATGGATAAGTGTCTCAGAAAATATGTGGTCAAGTTGGTCGATTTTTGTGCGATAGAGATTTATTACCTCGAGTAGGGCGAAAGGACCTGCAATTGAGATGTATGCCCTTTGCGGCGAGGGTTAGCATAGATAATAGATAATTTTGAAGTTTCATGCGGAGGTATAGAATGCTGATAACTCACGAAGGGTGACCGAGATGGGTGCGAAGGTTATGAGAAGTATTCAAGAGGGAGTTGCGGTGCTGGCAACCTGCATGTTAGCATACTGTGTAATTTTAATTTGGTAACGCCTGTAAAATTTTAAGAGTCTTTTTTACTATGCTTGAGATTTCCTCCTATTTCCTCCTGTTTCCTCCACAAAATTCAAAGTCTCCTCTAATTATATTCATCAAGGGTATTTTGGTCTTTTCGCAAACCCCCCCCGGCCCGCACACCGGCCCCGTCCTTCCGCTCCCCGAGCCCCGTCCGCTCCCCGTCTGCGCTCCCCTCCCCTACGCCTCCTCGTCCGGGACGAAGCTCCTCGCCATACCCAACGCCGCCGCCGCCGCCGCCCGCCCCTCGATCTCGACGAAGGTGCCGCCGCTGCTGCCCTCCCCACGCCGGGCCGGGCTGTCCTCGCCCCCACGACGCCACGCCCTCGCCATCGCCCGCCCAGCGCCGCCGCCGGCCCAACCTCGGCCGCCCTGCGCCGACGCCGGCGCCCCTCGACCTCGCCGAAGCCCCCGCCACGAGTCCAAGGTGCCCGGTGGGCTCTCGTCGCTCAGCCCCGTCCTCGCCAAAGCTTCCATGATTTCTCCACTGATAAAATTTGCAATACCAGTTGTCCTGTTGCCTTGGCCAAAGCTTGAAGCTAGAACTTTCTCTGATTATGAACCATCACTAGGGAGCATTATCTGGAACATATATGATGTGCCCAGTTCATGTCACCAGACAGATTCCTTTTGTCACCTTATCCTGAACCAGAAATGCAAGCATAGAAATTTTGAAATGACTATAGTGCTACCAGCAAATATTTTATGTATTTTGATAGTATATACTCCCTTTTCAATGAATGGTCTTTACACAGTTGCTTTGAAAATAGATATAATCTCTGTTTCCAACTTTATTAGTAGTTGTAGGGAATGTAAACACAATTCACCTTGAACTGTAATGAGCTGATCTGACATATAGGCATGTTCCGATGCATGAAAACATTTTTAGGTGCCTTGTTTGATAATTAGTTTGATTCTACATTGGGTTTCTGCACAAAAGAAACAAAAATGCTTGCTTTTCTCGCATTTGTCCTTCAAACCTGTATTGTGTGTCAGTTCAACAAAATAGTTCAGTTACTACTGTGGACGTTATAGGCAATTATTTCAATCAGTAGCTCAGTTGTTCCAGGACGTTATAGGCAATTATTACTACGGCGGCGGCGGAACCCTAGAAAGACGATTCTTTTTTTTTTTAGTTGCGCGAACACATCTCTAAAAAATTACCCAACTATAATACTACTATAATTATTCATTTGACAAATATCAAATTACCATACTAACCTTGATTAGAAAAAGAAATACAGAAAGGGTATTACCACCCCTTTGTTTTGAGTCATAATTATCTGAGTTTTAGAGGAAATGGGAAGAAATTTGGCACACATGGGAGGAAATTTGACTCATATGGCCCACCGGTCATACACATCAGAATTTCCTCCCATTTCCTCTCTAGAATTTCCTCTCATTTTCTCCACCCTTTCTAACCGTCGGATCGGTCGACGTGAGCCGTCGAATATTTCCGCAATTATTGTAAAAAATCTCAAATTTTAAACATTATGCGGAGGACTTGCTGACGCGTCAAAGGTCTTTGTATAATTTATAATTTGGGAAACAATTACCTTTGCCCAGAGGTGTCAACCTATCAGAGCATACACGAATCCAATATATATATGGAGAAGGATTTTCTTTAGCACTCAGCAGTTAGTAAAATGTTTCAAGATACAGGTGTGAAAGTTAAGACTGAAGCTCTAGCATATGTCTATATACGTGGATAACAATGATGAGAGAAGGCAGAATGAACTCATCTGGGGGGATTCAGAACCTGCGACATAGTGACTGGCTTGGCCTTGCAAGCGAGGGTTAGTACATAAGTATGATTTGTATGCACTATGCGAAGGTTGATGCATATATCTATATACGAGAGTCATGTTTGAGCATAAGCTAAGTGAAAAGTGGAATGATTTCTATGTATACTTTATAACTGTTTTTTTTTGGCACATCTTTTTTGAGTGGCAGCTGGGTTTCTTATCTAGGTAAAAGAGGTTGAGGTACTTGTGCGCCTCCGTGGCAGCGGACTTTCGATCGGCAACTTGGTAGCGAATTCATCAGCACACTTGCAAGCCGGCTCTGGCACTTAATGGATGTGCGTGTCTGGAGTCTGGTGAACGTTTGCCGGAAACAATCACGAGCACAAGCCATGCAAAATGGTTAGTAGAAACGAATGCAGGTGCTAGCTTGGAGTACTTAGCTAGTTCTCCCTGTCGAAGGTAGCCGCGAGCGGAGGTGCGGAGGGCGGCCGGAGGTGATCCTGACACATGCTTGGTGAGCTTAAGAAGAAAACCTCCGCCGCTGGAGCAGTGAGAGCCTTTATTGACGCGTGGGGATGGAGGAATGGCCGCTCAGCCGGTTCGGCGAGGGTTGCTCGGCGAGGGTATCTGTTTTGCTGGTCTTCTCGGCTGGTTGGTATGAGTCAACATCGCTCGGATGTTTGCCGGATAGGCTCGTCGGCTCCTTGGACCTTGTTACCTCGGAGACGGTGTTGCTGCAGCTGAACGTTGATCTTGAACTGGAGCCTCGCTTGGTGTTGTCCTTCTCGTGCGCGGGGTTCGGGAGTTGCACTTGGCGCAGATACCTTGCGTGGGTCGGGAGCTGCTCATGATGGTGCGTGGTTGTGCTTAAGATAAAGGCGGACAGCTTTGGTCTGCGAGACACCAGGTCGAGGCTGCCCGCCGGACTCCGAAGAACTTGGCTCTGCCAAAGCCCCATGATGACACGAGGTGGCTCTGCATGTTTTGTTAGTCAAGGTGATAGGCCTTGTCGTCGAGGGTTGTTGGGCCTGGTCGTGACGCCGGTCGCCGTGTCCGGCCGCGGCGCCATGGCGAAGGTTGCTGTGCCCGGCTATGGTGAGGGTCGTCGTGCCCGGCTGCGGCGAGGGTTGCCACAACCGGCCGTGGCGGAGGTCGCCGTGCCCGTCGAGGGTCGCCATTCCCGGCCGCGGCGAGGTGGCGAGGGTCGCCGTGCCCAGCCAGGGCAAGGTCGTCGTGCTTGACTGCGGCGAGGCTTGCTGCACCCGGCCGTGGTGGAGGTCGTCGTGCCAACCGGGGCGATGGTTGCTCTACCCGGTAGTACGTAGCGATGGTCATTGACTCGTCGTGCCTGGCTGCAGCGAGGGTACTGCGTCGCCAAAGTGGTTCTTGCCTCACGGACATTCGTCGAGCGTAGGTGCTTGGCCACCGCGGGGGTAGCAGCACACTTTCCAGGTGAAGGTAGCCGAGTTGACATGTCCTGTAAAAATCAGGCGATATTCGTCCAAAATAGGTGCTGGGTATACTAAGCATCTGTGCTTTTCTTGGGCGGGAGATCAGACAATGTGCTTTCAATGTGTATATATGAAGCGAGGGTGAGTTAACTTCAAACAAGAGACTAGTTGTTCAAAGGTAGAACAAAAATCCAATGCTTATAAATTTTCTTCGTAGAGAATGAAGATGTATTGGGATACTTATCTGGCTCAAAACATAAGGTGTGTCCGAGCCTGGCGAGGTCAGCTCCTGATCGTCACGTGACGAGTCGGAGGTACAGGCCGTGGGCCGCCTGGCTTTTGTGTTGCGGACCGAGACTGTCGAGACCGGTGATCCGGTACTTTGCTGGAAACAGGTGTTAGCTGAAGAGATTTGGCGTCGAGAATTTGCTAAATCTTTGGCAAGACACGTGAAATGTTTGGACGGAAGTTGCACAGTTAGGGGTATCCACAAAATAAATAGGTGCAGAGAGTCACATGCTTTAATGCACGAGTGAAGCCGGAATATAAGAAACTGATGTTGTGGTTGTACAGGAACACAATTATTACCTTCGCCAACAAGTATTTGCCTTTGCTGAGCGGAGTTATCCTGAAAAGGAGTGTGCCAGGGGGCGGGGTTTTTTTGATAGTAGAAGCTTGTTACCTTTGTTGAAAGGTGTCACCTGTAGACTTGCATTGGCCTGGTGAGGACATATGGTTTTTACCATAACCATAGTGTGGACTTTTTGTGATGAGTGATTGTTAACGTGCCAACACAATGGCGTGTGTGCGTGTGTTTCTGCTAACCGATGGCACGCGGTTCGTGTCAAACAATGGTGTCTCTTGGCTTGTGTTGTTTGCAGGTGTCGAGCTCAGAGACGGTGGTCGACGGTTGGTGAAGATCAAGTAGGGTGTGCCGTGCTAACGGACCGGGTGCGGTGAAGGGCAGACGTGAGGCTTGGATCGAGGGACCTGAGGACCGGGCGGCTAGCCGTGGTGGCTGACAGCTGGGACATCGACAAGCGCAAGTGTACACGGCGGGGGACGCGTACGGGCTATGCTACTCGTGGAGGGTTTGGTGGTTTCGCCTCAAAACCATCGATGACGGGTTTTCCTGGTTTGCGCCTCAAAACCGGGGTGGTCCAGCGCGGACGGACGGCACGTGGCGGCATCGGGGAGATTGCTTGGAAGCAAGGCTACCGGTGAGGAGGCGCGGTGGCCGTCGGATCAAGAGAAGCTGAGTTGGACCCTTATGCCCCCGGCTAAGTGGTTTAGCTCTTCATGTATCCAAGGGCAAAGAAGGAATGTAAAATAGGCTTGCCCCTATAAATAAAGGATGAGGGTCTCCCTTCCCCCTCACCTCTTTCATTTCCATTTCTCCTTTTAGGATTTCCCTCACTCTAGCTGCTGTGAGAGAGAGGTCTGCAAGTCTTTGACTTGTACTTGAACCAGTGTGCGTGGCAAGCTGAGCGCCTAGTCTCAGCAGTTTCCTCCGGGTTTAATCATGTGTCTGTGATTCTTGAGTTGTTTTTGTGGTTCTTGAGATCTCGTACAGTCGGCAGTGTATACTGTGCACCGTTCGAGCTCTCTTTGCCTCTTGTGTTCAATCCTGGTGTCTTAATTTTGGATCTTGAGTTCTGTTCTTCTTCACTATTTTTCTTGGATTTTTTCCTTGATTTTTGTGGTCAGCTATTTCCGTGTTTGCTTGCTAAACAGATAGCCAAGCACTTCATTGTTTTCGAGTGAATTTTCACTAGCTCGATTTCCTGTTTTGTGTGTAACTTGGTTTTACGGACTCGATTTCAATTCCGTGCATTGCGTTGGGTTTCTATCGATCTAAAGAATTTATCTAGATACTCACATCACCGGTTGATGCGAGTATCTTAGATTTGGAGATTTTATTTGTTTGGTGGTGATTTTGGGACATAGGTCAAATATTTCGAAAGAAATTTGAGGCTCCCATTCACCCCCTCTAGTCGCCGTTTCCGGTCCTTCAATTGGTATCGAGCCGGTTAAGGATCACTCCACCTTAATCGGTCCGTGATCCCCGAAGGCGACGATATGGAGAACCGTGGGCTTGGCAAGCCACCGCACTTCGATGGCACAAACTATCCCTATTGGAAGATACGCATGTCGGCGCATCTTCAAGGGATTGATTCGCGTGTTTGGGAGATCTGTGAGAATGCAGACTACGTGGTACTTGCTGCCCGTGTTGACCAAGCACAGATCGACCAACACAAGGCGAATAATACTGCCAGAATCTGTCTTGTTCTCTCGCTCTCTCTTTGCAAGAATTTGAGCGTGTTTCGATTGTGCAACTGCTCGAGAGATCGGTCTAGGCTGCCCGGTGCTATCATGAGGGTACGCCCACGTCAAGACCCGGACTCTATGAGACACACAAGCGAGAGTATGAGAACTTTGTTCAAATCGATGGTGAATCTGTTGATTCTTTGTTCACTCGCTTCCAAACCATCGTGAACAAGATGAGGGCAAACAATCCTCAGATGCCCTATGACGATCATCAGAGAGCCCTTAAGCTTCTATATGCTCTTGATCGGAGGGTTTGGGAAGTGAAGGTCTCGGCGATCATCGAATCGCCCAGCTATGAGACTCTCAGCGTGGATGAGCGTTCAGCAAGCTCAAGTCCACCGAGATTGATCACCCGACGCAGGTGAGGATCAGAAATCCGTCTGCCCCTACCATGGCTTTGGTCTCAGGTACAGGAGGTTCAAGTTCTTCTGCTAACCCTTCACAGCTGTCTCTTGCCTTGTCGTCTTTGGTTTCAGCTACAGAGGAGCAGATGGAGGCTTTTGGGGACGACGAGCTCGCTTTGGTGATCGGCCGGTTCTCACGGTTTCACAACAACCGTTTGAATCGCCGGCGTGGCATCACCAAGCAAGGCTGCTTTGGGTGTGGAGATCCCGACCACTACATCGCCAACTGCCCTAAGGCTGACAAGAACTCCTACAACAAGAATGACTATGGCAAGCGCAAGAACAAGCACGAGTCCTCATCCCACAAGTACAAGTACAAGTACAAGGGAGGATTCGACAAGGAGGCCATCAAGAAGAAGTACGGAGAAGCATGAGGCGAAGCGGCGAGCCTTCCTCGCATCGCTCGGCGACCTCGACGACGACTCCGACGGCGGCTCACCCCCAAGTGATGATGAGGCCGAGCGAAGGGTCGAGAATAGGTTCAACGGGCCGTGCTTCTTCGCCGACTCCAAGCTTGGAGGCTACCGCACCATGGCACTCGACGAGTCTACCACAAGCACCGAGAAGAACGACGACCCCGAGCCCGAGGTAGAACAAAATCTTGAGTCTCTTACTCGCGAGCTAGAGTCCATGGGTGATGCTTTGCTTAGTCAAGATAGGTCGCTTAGATTTGTCGCTCGTGAGAGAAAAGAGTTTAAGGCTAAGTGGGAGCTTGCGGTCAAAGAGCTTGAGTTTGTTAAGGGGTCTGTAGCTATCTCTGATGAGTCTGAGTGTGATGCTTGTGCTATTCATATGGCTAATCTTGCTGACCTGCAGTCCAAGTATGTTGCTTTGGTAGATGAACTTGATGAGGTTAGAGCTAAGCCTATCATTTTGAGTCCCTGTAAGTCTTGTGATAAGTTGAAGTTTGAGCTAAGTGAGAAAATGACTAGGATTGCCATGCTAGAGAAAACTAGTAAAGTGTCTAGATGTGCTTGTTGTGAGGCTTTGGAGCTAGAATTGAACTCTTGTAGGCATGACAAGAAAAGGGCCGAAGAAGAAATCACAAATCTTTGGTCCATGCTCGTTGGTTGTCTTGTAGTGAGCCGCGGCTTGGCATGATGATGAGTCAGTTCAAGAGGGGAACTGACACAACAGGATTAGGCTTTGCTACAGGTGGGAAGGGTAAAAATATTTTTGGCAAGGTTGGTGATCACAATGGTATGAGTGCATCTGAGAAATCTACCAAGCATTCCACTACCCCCAAGTTGATCAAAATCACTCCACCTCAGCCTAACAAGCCCGATGTGAGAAATGGTGTGTTTGAGGAAGCTCCCAAAGCTCCACCTCCAAAGCAAGTGTGGACTCCAAAACCAAACCACCTAAGGAACCCACTTGACACACTTTCCGACATCTCTATTAAACCCCCTCCAAAGAATAAGCAAACCCAAAGAGTGAACCATACCCATAAGAGAGTGAGTCAACCACCACCCAAGAGAGAGGTGTATCACTATGATTATTGTCACCATGATGGTCACTTATTTGAGTTTTGCTTTCGGAGGAAGAGAGATGAGCGGCATGAGTATGAGCTTTTCCATAACTCTACTCATGGTGTGTTTGCTCCACGTTTCCAGAGGCACAGTGCTAGGCCAAGAGGTGCAACACCTCAAGGACCTAGGCCTTAAGGTGTGAGACCACGAGGTGGTCGTGCCCAGCGGGGTTCAAGTCCTACTTATGACCTTGGACCTCGTGACCGTGGCTTTCAGTCTTATAGTTTGAGCGGACCACGTTTTCCTCATCGTGGTGATCGCTCCACTCAAATGGGACACGGCATGCATGGTGCTTTTGCTAACAATTCTCGTCGGTGAATGAGCCAACACTGGTTTTCTCCTCAGTTTACTAACCCCAGTGTTGGATCATTTGCTCATTCCATGTCTTACTATTGATGCAGGATGAAGGTCTGGAGAACACGTGGCTCGTTGATTCTGGTTGCTCTCGACACATGACCGAAAACTCAAAATGGTTCTCCAGCCTCATCCAAATGAAGTGTAGTGAGTACATTACATTTGGGGATAACAAAGAAGGGTAAAGTGCTTTCACGTGGTGTCCATTCGCCTGAATGAGAACTTTGTGCTTAAGGATGTGGCTTTGGTATCAAATTTGCACTTCAATTTGCTTTCCATTTCTCAGCTATTTGATGATGGTTTTGAGGTTCATTTTAAGCCGAGACTTTGTCGTGTTCTTGATGCCCGGAAAACCTCATTTGCAAGATTGTGCCTTTTGGGAAAGTGTTTCGAGCTGATTTTTCTCGCTCATTTGGTCTTTTCGCTGTTTGGTGGCAAGTTCCTCCTCGAGCTCGGAAGTGGCATCGTAGACTTGGTCACTTGAGTTTCGACTTGCTTGCAAGATTGAGCTCACTTGATCTAATCCGAGGATTGCCCAAGCTCAAGTTTGAGAAGGATCTTGTTTGTCACCCGTGCCGTCATGGGAAGATGATTGCAGCTTCTCATCCTCTCGTGAACAGGTGATGACCAAGGGGCCCGGCAAGCTTTTACATATGGACACCGTAGGTCCGGCTCGGGTTCGGTCGATGGTGGCAAGTGGTACGTGTTGGTTGTGGTTGATGACTTTTCTCGCTATTCGTGGGTCTTTTTCATGGAGAGTAAAGATGAGGCTTTCACTCATGTTCATGACCTGATCTTAAGGTTGCAAAATGAGTTACCAAAGCATGCCATGCGAGCTATCCGCAGTGACAATGGCACTGAATTCAAAAATACTCATTTTGAGACCTTCTGCTCATCCATAGGTCTTGAGCATCAGTTTTCTTCGCCGTATGTCCCTCAGCAGAATGGGATTGTTGGCCGCAAAAATCGGACAATTGTTGAGATGGCCAGGATGATGCTTGATGAGCACAGGACTCCTAGGCGCTATTGGGCCAGAGCAATCAACATGGCATGTCATGTTTCAAATCGCATTTTCCTTTGAGCTTTCACGAAGAAGACTTCTTATGAATTGTGGTTTAGCCGTTTGCCTAAAGTGAGCCATTTTCGGGTGTTTGGTTGCAAGTGCTGTATCTTGAAGAAGGGAAACTTGGACAAATTTGAATCGAGATCTTCAGACGGGATTTTTCTTGTTTATGCATCTCATTCGCATGCTTATCGAGTTCTTAACCTTGAAACTAACCGTGTCATGGAGACTTGTGAAGTCACCTTCGATGAGACCGCACCTTGTTCCTCTCCTGTTTTTGAGCATGCAGGTGATGAGGAGATGAATGAGAGCATTTTTGTGGAGGAGGAGCAGGACGATGCCGATTGGGGTGATCCCGAGCCGACTCCACTGGCTGCCCCAGTTGACCCTGCGATGACTACTTTGGTTGACGGCCCCACTCCTACTCCTTCTACCACTTGGGGGCCGTACAACCAGGCTCCTCAGCTTGCACCAGCTGCACCTGAGGGAGCTCCAGCTGCTGTTGAGGGGGAGGTGTTGGCGGTCCTTAACTCCGTTTTTTACCCACCAATTATAGATCATTTTGGGAGAAATAAATATTTTATTGCACATATATCTTTACTATTGACCTAGTTCCACTTGTACTTGGAGAAAATATTGTTTTGCAGAATTTACACCAAGTGCGTAAATTTCTCGGAATAAAAAGGCGCTTTTCGAGAAGGCGTAAAACAAGCTAGAGAGCAAGTGGGCCACCTAGAGGCCAAATGGGCCAAAAGCACCAGTACAGGCGCGACCCAGGTGGCAGCCCAGGCCCACACGCCAAAGTCGGTCAGGGGGGGGCTCCACCCAGGCGCAGGCGTGCCTGGGGCTCGCGCGCGCCCCCTGGCTGGCGCGTGGGCCCGGCCAAAGGCGGTTTCGACCCTTCCATCTCTGGCATGACGGTTTCGCTGGTGTTTTTACCTAGATGCCCCCGAACCGCCTTCCACCTGTTCGAGCTCTCTTTTGCTTCTTGCGCTTGTCGATGTCCCAGCTGTCAGCCACCACGGCTGGCCGTCCGGTCCTCAAGTCCCTCGAACCAAGCCTCATGTCCGCCCTTCACCGCACCCGGTCCGTCAGTACGGCACGCCCTACTTGATCTTCACCAACCGTCGACCACCATCTCCGAGCTCGACACTGCCACCAACACAAGCCAAGAGACACCATTGTTTGACACGAACCGCGTGCCATCGGTTAGCAGAAACACACGCACACACGCCATTGTGTTGGCACGTTGACAATCACTCATCACAAAAAGTCCACACTATGGTTATGGTAAAACCATGTGTCCTCAATCTCCCCCTTGATGAGTGCATTGTCAACACCAACACAAACCAGAGACAACTCATCTACATGACCAAGAGCCAAGGAAAAGCAAAAAACGGGTCATTTGTAATGAGCAAAGCAAGATCACAACTTGGTCCCCAAAGACATGGGCAACGGCTCGACGTGACCAAGAAAACCAAAGCTAGCCCTCAAGAAGAGGCAAAAGGCTCAACACCACTAGCAAAGCACAAAACACCTGAAAAATGGCTAGACCCTCAAGAAGAGGCAACGGCTCAACACATCTAGCAATTCAAAACCACTCGGAGTGCAACTCCCCCTTGACAAATGCATCCTCACAAATGAACTCTCTGAATTTGTTGATATTTCTCCCCCTTGTAGGCATATGCACTTATCAAGATTGAAACAAAAGAGACTGCAACTCCCCCTCAAAACATGCCATGAAAGAAATGCAAAATGTAGAGCTTCAAAAGTATAGCAATCCGAGTACATAGATGATCTAGCAAGTATGGCAAGTGTATAGCAACAAGCACATGTCAAAGCCATTGCTCAAACTGATCAAGTGAAATGAAATATGATACATAAGCAATTTTTGGATCAGTTTTAAGCATTTTCATAAAAACAGGGGTTCACCATCAAGTTTAGCGCCTAGCAAGCATAAGCCGAAAGCCAACCCGGTTCTAACCTATGCACCCCAAGGGACTATCTCATGCATTTGCCTTGTCAAAGGCCCACCAGTCCCTTATATGCTCAGTCTTTTGCCACAAGGTCACGTAGGCACTTGCCAGTCCCTTATGCACTCAGTCATTTCTTTTCCCTTGTTTTATTTTTTTTTATTTGTTTTGTTTTAATGACCATAAAAAGAGTCTTTCTATTATTGCCAAAGGTCACGTAGGTGCTTAACCAGTCAAGTAAACAAAGCATGAGCCATAGTCGCTTAGCGTAAACGAGAGTAGAACAAGGGACTTCATAACCCTATGCATGCTAAGGACCAAACTGGATGGTGAACATTTTCAAGTTTCAACATGTATTAATCATGTTCACATTCGAAAAAGCGAGGCTTAGCTCATAACATGTAACAAGTGATCAAAAGAGCCTAAGCCGCAAGCACCATTATGTATAAACAAGGCATACTAGCAGAGCATAGATGTAATCAAAACTGCTATAGTCATGAAGCTCAATAAAAGTACTATGATACATGATGAAATGCAATATGATACAAAAGAACAAAAAGAAAGCCAAAGAACCAAAAGCAAAAAGAGAAAGCCAAAGAATACTGTACATCAAGATACAGCTACCCTACTCTAAAAAGGGTAGCAAACGCCCAACTCCGCTCTCAAGTGGGCAAACTGGGTTTGGTCGAGGGGCTTTGTGAAAATATCTGCGAGCTGGTCATGGGTTCGAATGGGCTGAAGGTCTATGTCTCCTTTCTCTTGGTGGTCTCTCAGGAAATGATAGCGGATCTCAATGTGCTTGGTTTTTGAGTGGAGTACTGGGTTTTTGGCAACGCTTATGGCACTAGTGCTGTCACAGAAAAGAGGCACCCTGCTAAAGTTTAACCCATAATCCCTCAAGGTAGCAACTATCCAAAGTAGCTGAGAGCAACAAGCAGCGGCAGCGACATACTCAGCCTCACAAGTGGATTGAGAAATAGAAGACTGCTTGCGAGAAGACCAAGAGATCAAAGACGAACCCAAAAACTCATAAGTACCCGAAGTAGACTTCCTCTTGACTCGATCATCCGCATAATCAGCATCAGAATAACCCGAAAGAGAGAGAGTCAAAGAGGTCGAGTACCAAAGACCAAGCTCAGGTGTGAAGCATAGGTACCGTAAGATGCGTTTGACGGCCCGCCGATGCGAAGTGCGCGGTGAAGACCGGAAGCGTGCGCAGAGGCAGACCGCAACCGGATGTCGGGCCTCATCGCCGTCAAGTACAAAGAACGACCCGATCATGCTGCAAGTACTCTTCTGGTCCACGACTTCACCTTCTCGCCGGCGTCCAACGCCGTCCCGGTCGACATGGGGGTTTGAAGTGGCTTGGCATCACCCATGTCGAAGCGCTTCAGCCAGATCCTTCGTGTACTTGCCTTGGTGTACAAATGTCCCGTCCGGGTTTGCTTGATTTGCAACCCGAGAAAGAACGCGGCCGCCCATCATGCGATCTCAAACTCTGCTCATCATATCTGAAAACTTTACAACAAGAGCATGTGAAGAGCCACCAAAAATGATGTCATCGACATAAATCTGCACCAAGAGAGTGTCATTTCCATGCTTGAGGAGAAACAAGGTTTTGTCGACCGACCCCATGGTAAAACCCTTGCCCAACAAAAAGGACTTCAGTCTCTCATACCACGCTCTCGGGGCTTGTTTGAGACCATACAGGGCTTTATGGAGTTTATAGACATAGTCGGGATGCTTGGGATTTTCAAAACCCGGGGGTTGCCTCACATACACCTCCTCATCTATGAACCCATTTAGAAATGCACTCTTTACATCCTTTCGATACGCCTTGAACCCTTTCGAAGCCGCAAAAGCTAGAAAGATCCTAATGGCTTCTAAACGGGCAACAGGAGCAAAGGTTTCCTCATAATCTATCCCCTCTTTTTGGCAATACCCCTGAGCAACCAACCTAGCCTTGTTTCTCACCACAACCCCATCCTCACTCTGCTTATTCTTGAACACCCACTTGGTTCCTATGGGATGACACTGAGGTGGAGGTGGTACTAAAACCCAAACCTGGTTTCTCTCAATGTTCTCAAGTTCCTCATGCATAGCATTGACCCAATCTGGATTAGTTAATGCCTCAACCACTTCTTTGGGCTCCAAATTGGCAACAAAAGTAGAATGTGCAAAGTGTGAAATCTTATAAGACTTGTTGCGAGTGACGCGCTCATTTATGTTACCGATCATGGTTGAAGGAGGATGGCGATGCTGAATGTGCCGAGGTGCTTCCCTTGATGAAGTCACCTCCCCCTCAACAGTAGCTGGAGCTCCCTCAGGTGCAGCTGGTGCAAGCTGAGGATCCTGGTCGTATGGCCCCCAAGTGGTAGAAGGAGTGGGAGTGGGGCCGTCAACCGAAGTAGTCATCACAGGGTCAACTAGGGTAGCCGGTGGAGTCGGCTCGGGATCACCCTAATCGGCATCGTCCTGCTCCTCCTCCACAAAAATGCTCTCATTCATCTCCTCATCACCGCATGCTCAAAAACGGGAAAGGAACAAGGTGCGGTCTCGTCGAAGGTGACTTCACAAGTCTCCATGACACGGTTAGTTTCAAGGTTAAGTACTCGATAAGCATGCGAATGAGATGCATAACCAAGAAAAATCCCGTCCGAAGATCTCGATTCAAATTTGTCTAAGTTTCCCTTCTTCAAGATAAAGCACTTGCAACCAAACACCCGAAAATGGCTCACTTTAGGCAAATGGCCAAACCGCAACTCATAAGAAGTCTTCTTCGTGAAAGCTCGAAGGAAAATGCGATTTGAAACATGACATGCCGTGTTGATTGCTTCGGCCCAATAGCGCCTAGGAGTCCTATGCTCATCAAGCATCGTCCGGCCATCTCAACAAGGGTCCAATTCTTGCGCTCAACAATCCCATTTCGTCGAGGGACATACGGCGAAGAAAAGCGATGCTCAAGACCTATGGATGAGCGAGAAGGTCTCAAAACGAGTATTTTTGAATTCAAGTGCCATTGTCACTTTGCGGATAGCTCGCATGGCATGCTTTGGTAACTCATTTTGCAACCTTAAGATCAGGTCACGAACATGAGTGAAAGCCTCATCTTTACTCTCCATGAAAAAGACCCACGAATAGCGAGAAAAGTCATCAACCACAACCAACACGTACCACTTGCCACCATCGACCGAACCCGAGCTGGACCTACGGTGTCCATATGTAAAAGCTCACTTTGGGCCCCTTGGTCATCACCGGTTCACGGGAGGATGAGAAGCTGCAATCATCTTCCCATGACGGCACGGGTGACAAACAAGATCCTTCTCAAACTTGAGCTTGGGCAATCCTCGGATTAGATCAAGTGAGCTCAATCTTGCAAGCAAGTCGAAACTCAAGTGACCAAGTCCGGGAAGCCACTTCCGAGCTCGAGGAGGAACTTGCCACCAAACAGCGAGAAAGACCAAATGAGCGAGAAAAATCAGCTCGAAACACTTTCCCAAAAGGCACAATCTTGCAAACGAGGTTTTCCTAGGCATCAAGAACACGACAAAGTCTTGGCTTAAAACGAACCTCAAAACCATCATCAAGTAGCTGAGAAACGGAAAGCAAATTGAAGTGCAAATTTGATACCAAAGCCACATCCTTAAGCACAAAGTTCTCCTTCAGGCGAATGGACCCACGTGAAAGTAATTTACCCTTGCTATTATCCCCAAATGTAATGTACTCACTACACTTCATTTGGGTGAGGCTGGAGAACCATTTTAAGTTTCCGGTCATGTGTTGAGAGCAACCGGAATCAACGAGCCACATGTTCTCCAGACCTTCATCCTGCATCAATAGTAAGACATGGGATGAGCAAATGATCCAACACTGGGGTTAGTAAACTGAGGAGGAAACCAGTGTTGGCTCATTCACCCACGAGAAGTGTTAGCAAAAGCACCATGCATGCCATATCCCATTTGAGTGGAGTGATCACCACGACGAGGAAAACGTGGTCCGCTCAAACTGTAAGACTGAAAGCCATGGTCACGAGATCCAAGGTCATAAGCAGGACCTAAACCCCGCCGGGCATGACCACCTCGTGGTCTCACACCTTGAGGCCTAGGTCCTTGAGGTGTTGCACCTCTTGGCCTAACACTGTGCCTCTGGAAAGGTGGAGCAAACACACCATGAGTAGAGTTATGGAAAAGCTCATACTCATGCCGCTCATCTCTCTTCCTCTGAAAGCAAAACTCAAACAAGTGACCATCATGGTGACAATAATCACAGTGATACACCTCTCTCTTGGGTGGTGGTTGACTCACTCTCTCATGGATATGGTTCACTCTTTGGGTTTGCTTGTTCTTTTGGAGGGGGTTTAATAGAGATGTCGGGAAGTGTGTCAAGTGGGTTCCTTAGGTGGTTTGGTTTTGGAGTCCACACTTGCTTTGAAGGTGGAGCTTTGGGAGGTTCCTCAAACACACCATTTCTCACATCGGGCTTGTTAGGCTGAGGTGGAGTGATTTTGATCAACTTGGGGGTAGTGGAAGGCATGGTAGATTTCGATGCACTCATACCACTTTGTGATCACCAACCTTGCCAAAAACATTTTCACCCTTCCCACCTGTAGCAAAGTCTAATCCCATTGTGTGGTTCCCCTCTTGAACTGACTCATCATCATGCCAAGCTGCGGCTCACTACAAGACAACCAACTTAGCATGGACCGAAGATTTGTGATTTCCTCTTCGGCCCTTTTCTTGTCATGCCTACAAGAGTTCAATTCTAGCTGTTAACACCAGAATTTGGTCAGGAATATGACAGGTGGACCCGCAGACGGCGAGAGAGGAATTCGGCAAGTGCATATGCGGTCGGCTAATTTCCATGTGTTCGGCAAATGGCCAAGCGGTCGGCAACGCTTTATTTGAAGGCGGAGAAAGGAAAAAGGAAGCGATCGAAAAGGGAAGGAGTCGTGATGATCAAGGACTCCGATTATGGATAGAGTTAGCGTGTCTTTGTCTTTCCAATTTTGGTTAGATAGTTCGTAAGTGCTTAGGACTCATGTTTTGTCCAGGGTATAAATATAAACCCTCGACCATTGTAATAGGGGTTCACAACCAAATCAATACAACCGGCTACACGCCACCCTTCGAGTCCTTTTAGTCGTGTCGTCGAGTTCTTCGAGAGGGCCAATCGATCCGTCGACCTCCGTAAGTCCCGGCAACCTTGTTATCATGTCTAGTATCATGCGGTGGATTTAGATAATGATGCAAGAAGTCTTGTTGCAATGCTTAGTATCATGCGGTGGATTTAAGCATTGAACCAAGAGGGTTCCGTGTTAGTCATGAGTCGTGCGGAGGCTAAGATTAGCTAGGAGCTAGTTACCAAAGTTTCTCCGATTAGATCATGAGTCGTGCGGCAGGCTAAGATCTAAGCTTAGAGGCTAGTTATCGGCTCTTTTAGATTTGGCATGATCTAATAGATTCATTAAGTTATCATGTGTTGCATGTTTATTTAATGTTTAATTATTTGCAACACTCTTTTGCCCAATTTAGATTGATACTCTTTTGGCTTGTTGATTGTTCATTTCATGCTTATTCAAAATCGAGTAGATCAAACTCATATAGCCGAATTAGATCAATCTAGGTTGTTACGTGTTGCGGGTTCATCCACGTCATATGTAGATAAGCCTTGATAGGACCGGGTACCGTGCGGCGGATGCGAGGTCTTTGGGTTACTCTAGAGCTAGTCATCCGGTGGACTAGAGATCGGTTTAATCGATAGGTTCCTTTTACATGTCACTTGTTTGTTCCTTCTTCATGGACCCCGATTCGGCAATCTTGCCGATACGGTTATGCTTATACATGTAGCGAGTATCTATGGATCGTTAGATAATCACGTGCTTTTAGCTCTCTATTGCTAGATTGTATCATGCGGTGGATTGATCTAGTAGTAAGGAGTGGTGTAAATTCATAGTGAGTGGTATCATGCGGTGGATTAGCTTGCTTGAATTTATGCTTGACGGGTTTATGAAGGCTAGACGTGCGCGAGACTAGTTGAAGTAGCCTATGCATGTGTTTGTTTAGTAGATTTATATTTATAAGTTACTTATTCTTAATTATTAAGTGCTTGATGATGCTTTAAACCCGAGAAGTAGTTTGATATGCGTTTCACGATTCAATCTTGTTCAAACATGTCTTCATCTATCGTATTCGGCAATTTCGTTCGTTTACATCGGTTATGTTACTTTAGCCGAATGAACCGCATCCTGTTGGCAGATAGCTTCCATAGCTATGTGTCGTCGTAAGTGGCTTCAGGGCCGTAAAGATGGAACTGTCTGGTCTCACCCAGCACGTTCCAGTTATGATCTTACCGTTTTATCCCTTGTCGATTTTCAGGTCAAATCGACTGGCACGCCACCGGATTCAGACGCCCGGGCACCCGATTGAAGCTAGGCTTTCCGGCTTGCTGTGTGTGAGACGCAGGGTGGTCACATTTTGCGTCAACACACTTTTTGGCACGCCCGGTGGGACAACTTCTCAATATAAGATGGGATCGGAAATTGACAACAGTCACGTTCTGAACGTGACCATGGACGAGCCGCCGCGAGCAACGCCGGATGGTGGAGCAAGCAATGGAACAATTTCAGCGAAATGTCGATGTCCTTTTCCAAGAACAAGAGTGGCGAGTGATGATCAAGCAAGCACGCCACGAGTTCTTCTCGCTGGTCGGTCCGATGTTACCGACGAGGAGGAGATGCGAGAGGGTAGTTGGAGCCATCTACAAAGCTGTAGGAGACACTATGTTGAATCACAACACAGCTTTTCTGGGCACCTTCCGCAAAATCATGGCTGAAACTTTTGGTCCGGCAGTTGACAAACGATTTGAAGCAAGATTTGGAGAGCTTGCTGGGCCAGTGTACTTCAACACTCAGCAATCTTCAGGGAAGTCAACTGGAGGAGAAGAGATAATCGGTACAAGCAAAGATGGAGCTATTCATGATGGAAAAGAGAAGCCTCCTGTGACCGAGCAGCAAACTCATGGTCAGGTAGCTTTTGGTGCGACAACAGATATACCTGCATCTGCTTATAAGATTTCTCCAGTAGCAAACAGATTGCAGAAGAGTGTCTATGGAGATGGGTATAGTGAATTCACTGATTACAGTGCTCTGGATGCTTTGCCGAATCCAGGATACAGGAGTGCATCAGGAGTGCCTTCTAGGAGACAGGGAGCAAAAGATGCAAATGATGAGCTCCTAAGCAGAATGGCTGATATGATGCAGAATCAATTCGGCCTGAAACCAAAGCATCAGACATATGCATACAAATCTCCTTTCCCAGAATGGTACAATAGGGTAGCTCTTCCACCAAGAGTTAAACCACCAACGGATTTGACCAAATTCTCTGGTCAGGATGATACCAGTACCATTGAGCATGTCAGTAGATATCTGATGCAACTTGGAGAAGCTGCTGCTGATGAAGCTTGGAGGATCAGATATTTTCCTATGTCTCTGACAGGGCCGGCTTTCACATGGTTTGCATCGCAGCCGGCCAATTCCATTGGTACATGGGCAGAATTGGAGCAAAAGTTCCATTCATACTTTTATACAGGAACCAATGAGAAGAAGATGGTTGATCTGTGGTCTATGAGGATGAAAACTACTGAGACACCAATGGAGTATCTCCGCAGATTCAGAGAAGCAAAGAACATGTGCTATTCTCTGACTATTCCTGATGATCAGCTTGCACAATTGGTCATTGCAGGCATGCTGCCACATATTAGAGACAAGCTATTCGGCATGGAGTTTGAAGATCTTGGACAGCTTGCACAAAAGCTGACAGCAATGAGCAATCAAGCCCAAGGGTTCAGAAGAGATGCTCGTTTTCAGAAGAACAGTGCAACTGTTGATATGTATCAGGGATTTCTGGAGGAAGCATCTGAATATGAAGATGAAGATGAAGTAGCTGCTGCAGAGTTGACCTGGACAAAAGAGCCTACTTTGGTCAGTCATCGATGGGTGAAGCAGCAGAAGGGATCTTATGATTTTGATGTCAGTAAAGCAGATAAGCTCTTTTTGTATCTGGTCCAAGAAGGACGCGTTAAGCTGCCAGAAGGACATCCTATGCTGCGCCCTGAAGGAGTAAAGGATAAGAAGTACTGTGGATTTCATGATACAAACTCTCATCATATCAATGATTGCCGAGTGTTCAGAGTAAAAATTCAGAAGGCTATTCAAGATGGACACTTAAGATTTGATGGCAAGATGAAAGTAGACAAGAACCCGTTCCCTCAGAACATGGTCTCTTTCTCCATAGGCATGGTTGATGCCAGTGAGTCCAAGGAAAAGGGAAAGATGAAGGTTCTGACATCTGAAAGAGCCAAAGAGATTGGTTCTGTTGACCCTAATCGGCAAGTTACCAAGGAGGAAGTGCAACAAGCGCAGTTCAAGAATAGCCGAACAGAGAAGGGTCAAACTTCAGATGCAGCTAAGGGAAATTGCCGAATACACGCTGATCCGAAGCGCAGGGTTACAGCACGACACTTATTGAATAAGTGGCAATGGGAAAAGAAGATGGAGTATGATGAGGAACAGCAGTACATTGAGGAGGAGCGCAGGTTCATGGCAGAACGTCGGAGATATGAAGCAGAAGTGCGCCAAAGGGAACAAGAAGAATACAGGAGAGAGCAAGAGCAATCTCATTGGAATTGTTCCTTCTTCAGACACTGTTGGAATGAAGGCTTGAAATTGCCTGCCAGAAACAATTGCCCTGAATGCAGTGATCAATATTCAGAGTACAGGCAATCTCGAGTCAACCGCCGTCCCGTTCATGATAGACTTGGGATGAAAGTTCCAGAGAACGATCGGCGCCTAAAAATAAACAGTTTTGATGGATATCAGAGGAAAAGATTTGCAGACCAAACATGGGCTCACAGTAGTGTCCATACTACGGAAGAGAGCTCCTACAGATGGCAAAAAGGTCAATGGTGCCCTCCTGGTCTGCGGAAAAGCCAGAAGAGAAGAGTTCAGCGTTTGAGAAATCAAGAGATGAAGCAGGAAATAGCCGAAAAGAAGCCAGTATGGCGTCCTAAGAAAAAGGATGGTAGACAGGGCCCATCGGCTAATACTAACATGGTGTTCTTCATTCCATTAGAGTTTAAAGCTCCTGAAGACCAAGAAGTGCAAGATGAGGTATATTCAGATTTTGATGAGACTGAATGCCGAGACCTGATGGCTCAACTTGTGTTGACTCGGCAAGCAATCTTTGATAAGCCAGTTAAAAATCGTCATCTGAAACCATTGTACTTGAAGGGATATGTCAATGGCAAGCCTTTAACTAAGATGCTTGTTGATGGAGGGGCTGCTATCAATATTATGCCCTATGCTACTTTCAGGAAACTTGGTATGACAAATGAAGATTTGCTGCAGACTGACATGATCCTTAGAGATTTTGCTGGCAATGCTTCTGATACTCGTGGAGCAGTACATGTGGAGCTGATGATTGGATCCAAGACCTTGATCACTACCTTCTTTGTCATTGATGGCAAGGGGGCATATAGCATGCTTCTGGGAAGGGATTGGATCCATGCTAATTGCTGTATACCCTCAACTATGCATCAAATCCTTATTCAGTGGGTAGGAGATGATGTAGAAGTTGTTCAGGCTGATGATTCAGTTAGTGTTGCCACTTCTGAGCCTGCTTATTGGGAGTATGACGGACTAGATTGCCTTTCGGGTAAGGTATGGAAAGAAGGTCCTGTCAATGTGTTCGACAGAGATCAACAGCCGATCCAAGCAGTCGGCTCTGACAGTAACTTTTAATGGGCAATCCAATCGATGGCAACAAAGGCAAACTGGGTCGTGGTTTCATGTCGGCCGACAAATTAGAAGAAATCAATGTTGGTGATAGCACAAAGTCAAGGCCGATGTATATCAGTGCAAATTTAGACCCAGAATATAAATTGAAGTTAATAGAGTTGCTGAATGAGTTCAAAGATTGTTTTGCTTGGGATTACACAGAGATGCCTGGGTTGGATCGATCAATTGTTGAGCATAAGCTGCCTATAAAACCTGGATTTCGTCCTTTCAAACAACCTCCACGGAAAATCTATAAAGAGGAGGTATTGGCCGATGTAAAGAAAGAGATTGAGAGATTAATTGAAGCAAACTTTATTCGGCCATGCAGGTATGCAGAATGGATTTCAAATATAGTACCTGTCTACAAGAAGAATGGAAAGATGAGGGTATGCATAGATTTCAGAGATCTCAACAAAGCTACTCCAATGGATGGATACCCAATGCCAGTTGCCGATTTATTAGTGGATGCAGCAGCAGGTTATGAAGTTATCAGTTTTATGGATGGCAATGCTGGCTACAATCAGATTTTCATGGCAGTTGAAGATATTGCAAAGACTGCATTCAGATGTCCTGGTCACATTGGATTGTTTGAGTGGATAGTGATGACATTTGGATTGAAGAATGCTGGTGCAACTTATCAGAGAGCCATGAACTATATCTTTCATGAGTTAATCGGCAAGATTGTAGAAATTTATATTGATGATGTAGTAGTCAAATCCAGAGACCATGAAGGACATTTAGCCGATTTAAGAAAGACTTTGGAGTGCACAAGGAGACATGGCTTAAAGATGAATCCAAACAAGTGTGCTTTTGGAGTCTCGGCTGGTGAGTTTTTAGGGTTCTTGATCCACAAAGGAGGGATAGAAGTTGGAAAAAAGAGCATGGAAGCAATAGACAAAGTTGTGCCCCCAACTAACCTTACAGAATTGCAATCATTGCTGGGCAAGGTCAATTTCGTGAGAAGATTCATATCCAATTTATCAGAAAGAGTGTTGCCTTTCTCTCCATTGTTGAAGCTCAAGAAAGATCAGAAATTTGTCTGGGGTGACATACAGCAAAAGGCTTTTGATGAAATCAAGCAATATATGAAGGCACCGCCAATGTTGGTACCTCCACAACTTGAGAAGCCTTTCAAGCTGTATGTGGCGGCCGATAGCCTAACAATAGGATCGGCCCTTATGCAAGAGTTTGATGGAAAAGAGAGAGTAATAGCTTACCTTAGCCGAAAACTGTTAGATCCTGAAACAAGGTATTCGGCTATAGAAAAGCTCTGTTTGTGTGTTTATTACTCATGCACCAAATTTCGGCACTATTTGTTAAATGCCGAATGTGTGGTTATATCTAGTTTTGATGTAATTAAACACATGTTGTCAATGCCGATTTTAAGTGGGAGAATCGGCAAATGGGTATTAGCACTGTCAGAGTTTAATTTAAAGTATGAGTCGGCAAAAGCAGTGAAAGGACAGGCAATTGCCGATTTTATTACTCAACATCGTGATTTATCTGTTGATATGATTAACATTGCCCCATGGGCATTATTTTTTGATGGATCATCATGTGACAAAGGTGGTGGTGCTGGTATTCTTTTGATATCCCCACGTGGAAAGATATTTGAGTTTGCTTTTTCAATTGAATATCCTGTCACTAACAACCAAGCAGAGTATGAGGCTTTGCTTAGAGGGCTTCGGCTGTTGGTAGAACTGAAGGCTGTTGCTGTTGAGGTATTTGGTGATTCTGAATTGGTAATCAATCAGTTGACAGGACAATATGAATGCAAAAATGATGTACTGCAAGGGTACCATGAACAATGTAGGGAACTTCTGAAAAGTTTTTCAGTAGTTACTTTGCATCATATACCCAGAGAGCACAATGGAGAAGCAAATAAATTAGCTCAAGCTGCTTCTGGATATCGGGAAAATCATGAAGTCTATACAGCAGAAGAAGATGTTTTCAATTCTGATCAGATAAGTAATGACTGGAGAAGTGACATTATCAACTATCTGAAAGATCCATCTCAAAGAGTTTCCCGGAGGCTCAGGTATAAGGCATTTAAATTTGTGCTTCTTGATGATCAGTTGTACCACAAGTCTATAGATGGAGTGTTGCTCAAATGCTTGAGCCAAGAAGAAGCTAAGAAGATTATGTTTGAAGTCCATGAAGGAGCTTGTGGTGCACATCAGTCGGCTTACCGAATGAAATGGATAATAAGGAGGACAGGGTACTTTTGGCCGACTATGTTGGAGGATTGCTTTGAATATTACAAAGGGTGTCGAGATTGTCAGATATTTGGTAATGTTCAGAGAGCACCTGCATCTGTTCTGAATCCGATAATTAAACCTTGGCCGTTCAGAGGATGGGGTATAGATTTAATTGGACAGATCAATCCTCCATCTAGCAAAGGACACAAGTTTGTGTTGCTAGCAACAGATTATTTCACCAAGTGGGTTGAAGCTATCCCTTTGAAAAAGGTCACATCAGAAAATATGATCAGTTTTGTCAAGGAACATATAATTCATAGGTTTGGGATTCCACAGACCATTACAACTGATCAGGGGACTCAGTTCACTTCTTCAGAGTTTTGTGATTTTGCCGAAAACATGGGGATAAGGCTGTATAATTCTTCTCCTTATTATGCACAAGCCAATGGCCAAGCAGAGGCGTCAAATAAGATCATGATCAAGATTATTCAGAAGAAAATCGATGAGAAGCCAAGGAGATGGCACTTGGTCCTTAATGAAGCATTGTGGGCTTACCGAATGGCTTGCCATGGGTCCACACAAGCATCTCCATATGAGTTGGTTTATGGACATAATGCTGTGATGCCTTGGGAGTTGCAATCGGGATCAAGGAGAGTTGAGTTGCAAAAGGACCTGACAGAAAAAGATTATAAGGATCGATGATGGATGAGTTAGAAGATTTGCATTTGATTCGTCTTAAGGCCTTGGAGAATATTGAGAAGAATAAAATACGTGTTGCCAAGTACTACAACAAGAGAGTTAAAATTAAGCAATTTGCGAAGGAGAATTGGTTTGGAAAACAATATTGCCAATTGGTACCAAAGACAATATTCGGCAAGTGGTCTCCGAATTGGGAAGGACCTTTTCGGGTTGTCGGTTGTGCACGGCAATGCGTATATATTAAAAACGCTGTTTGGAGAAGAACTTACTAGAGCCATCAATGGCGATACCTTAAGAAGTTTTATCCAAGTATCGAAGTTGGATCTTAATTGTGATTATGACATAAGCATGGTATAGCCGATTGAATAAAATCGCCTTGAGCAAAGGAAAGAAGTTGGAAAGAAGTAACCGATAATATTATCGCCTCTAGTGGAAAGATAGCCGATATCGTGTGTATCGTCTTCGGAACAAAAATAGCCGATACGGTTGTATCGCCTTTAGTCGATTTTTAAAAGTATAAGTGAACAGTTTGATCTTATCTCTCTCGATAGGTTTATCGGGAGAAGATAAAGGGAATTGAAGTACTACGCTACAAACCGTCAAGTCATGGAACAGGACCGAGATCTAATCGGCTAAAATGATGTCATGCGATTCGGGAGTTTTCGTTTGGGAAGAGCGTTGCGTCAAGAAGTTCTAGCTAAGGGAAAATTTGCAAAGAAGCAAATACAATGACGAATGTCATCACAGACAAGCAAGAACAAGAAGAGGACCAACATTCTTCATTAAAATTTTATTTACAACCCGCGCCAATCCTAGTACAAGCTACTCCTCTTCTTCGTTGAAGAGCTTGTTGAGGACGGACTCGGGGTTGGTGGCGTTGGCCATGGCGTCGGCGTGGGCGTCGAACCCGCCAGAGGCCCTCGATGTCGTCGACTTCGTGAGGGAGCCCGTCGCGGAAGCCGGTCGGCATCGGAGCGTAGTCGTCCCCGGTCCAGGACGACATCCCCGCCAGGCCGAGGGAGGTGCCGAGGCGCACGCCATGAAGGGCAACCTGGTCGACCTGACCAGGCACCGCCTCGAGGCGCTCCACCAGCGTCGCCCCTTGGGCGTTCACGTGGTTGGCCGCCGCCATCGCCGCCACCTTCAAGCGGTCCAGCTCCGCGGTGAGGTCTCGCAAAGAAAAATAAGATTAATCAATGAGTAGATGAATCGGAAGGAACATACGGGTTGAAGGCAATTGGCGAAAAGTGAATACCGGTGATGGCCTCGCTCATCGCCGGCAGCTTGTCCTCCAACTCCGCTCGAGCGATCCCGAACTTCTTGGTTTCTTCACCAAGAAGCTCCATCGCCTCATCCCGCTCACGGCGATACGCGGCGGCGTCGTAACGGCCGTACGGCGGATCTCCTCGTCGTTCCTCTCCCATATAGGAACGTACGAAGCCGACCCCGATGAAGCCGGCGTGGTGCCGAGAAGGAGCAGGAGCCGGGCCGGAGCGGAGCCGGGCAGGGGGGCGAGGCGCGAACGCGCAGCCGGCGCCAGAAGCGCCATTGGCCGGTGCCGATCCTCGCCGTCCTACAAACGAGGTACCGTCAAGATCGGCTAATTTAGAAAAAACATAGACAAGATGGGGAGATCGTTTCTTACCGCAGACGGCGACCACCACGGCCGCTTCCTCCGCCCGTCCACCACGGGAGCAGCAGAGCGGAAGCGGAAGAGGGAGCGTGGGTGCCGGCCCGGCGACCCGCCGGGACATTGGCGATGTAGTCGCCGGTGTTCCCGCAGAGCCCGAAACGGATCAAGAAGATAAGCAACCGCAAAGGGGGCAAAGAGGTTCGATCGGGTAAAGACTATCGAATAGCACAACTCAAGGGATTGGAGATCTCACCGCCGGCGCCGGTTGCTACTACCCTCCGCTCGTCCCGGGCAGACGCTTATTACGATCTCCGCCGCCGCCATTGGTGATGGTGGGGTTTTTTGGGCTTGAAGGCAAGGAGGAAGTGGAAGAGATTGAAGAAGATAGCAACCGCTTGTGTTTGATGTGGTGATGGTGGGAGCCGACCGGTCCTATTTATGAACGTGGGAGCCGTGGAGACTGTGGGAAAGCCAAGCGACGAGTAGGGTTTCCACGTTTATGGGCCGATGTTGAGTTGGGCCGAGCCCATTACTACCGGCGATTCGGTTACCATACGCTCGGCCGGCTAAATAGCCGATGAAAGTTATTCGGCTAAAGTGAACGCTTGAAGCAAAGCAATAGTTACGTTCGGGCTGATATACGCGTCTATGAGTACAGCTTGTAATTGGAAGAGCCGAATGGTAATGGCAGAAGAAAGAGAAAAAAGATAAAGATTATCTACTTTTCAAGAGAAAAGAAATTGTTTTCAAGTATGACAAGGCCAAGCCTAAGAGTCTACATCTTCAAGTACAAGCCAAGCATCTATACATTTAAGAAAGAATTGATAACAAAGCAAGAGCATCAATCTTGATTCGGTTGGCCTCATCAAGAGCTTTTTGGTCCTCTTCTTCGAATCTTGGATATTGGACAGCTTTGCTTTTGATTTGCCGCGTCTCCTTAATGACCGATTGTATTTTGGATTTAGCCGAATCAAGAGATGGCACATTTGCGAGCTTAGTTTCATGAGACTGAATATTGGCATTCGCTTGAGCCAATTGAGCTTCAAGTTTGGCTTTTTCTTCTCTCATGACCTGCTCTCCGGGTTCTAAGGTGCTCAAGAGATGCTCAGCTTGACTTGATGCTAGAATAGAGCTCCTTGGCCTCGCTGTTCCTTGGCCATTTTTCTTTTCTCCAGATCAACTTTGGTGGACATATTCTTGTGTGCTCTCTTGATAGCAAAGAAATGATCATCAAGGTGTGATAAAGCGTCTATGGCGGCCTTGAGATTGGAAGGAAGCTCTTGATCAATAAGCTCTGCTATTTCCCTTATTTTGTCTCGAGTCTTGGGCCAAAGCAACAATATCCTTTTTCGAAATGAGATTATATCCTTTAGCTTGGCTTGACTCTCCGATGACAAATGGCCGGTTGGAAGAAACTTCATCGTCTTTGTCCCCAAGATACTCTTCAGCCGATAAGGGAAAAGCCGGCTTGAGGGTGAGCAAGTGTCCCGTTGATGAACAAGGAAGGTAATTTAACCGAATGACTCAGCTTGGAAGTAAAAATAATCAAGTGGAGTAAAATAATACCTCCTCGGCAAAAAGCCCGATCAATGGCATCCCGGGTAGCATCAAGACTCGAGTGACTAGTGCAGCTTGCGATTCGTGAGATAGCAGTGTCATGGCTTGTTGATGCATCTTGGATTGCCGAAGGAGTTAAAACCGTAACCGGGGTGAGAGAGATTTTTCTCTCGCTACTTCTCCCCGATCACCGTTTGTTCATCAACCCGATGAGAGGGAATTTCTTCGCTTATATCTCCTTGTTCACCTACTTGATCGTCTCCGCTCGATGCATATCAAGATCATTGGTGAGCTCATTGTTTGCTTGACCAATGGAGGCTCCAGGAGAGTTGTCCAAGATCACTACCCTATCGACTTTGAGGGTTGGCCTCGCACATGTTGAAAGAAAGTGATAAGTGCAAAACACACTTGCAGATGGAAAATAAAGGATCAAAAACATTCATACCCGAGGAGTGGTTTAGCTTTCTTAGATCTTGTTTTCTTGGGAATTGCGTGTCCTTGATAGGGAGGAAGAAGTTTTTTTTGAGATCTTTCAGAGCACCGTATCGCCGCAGTATCTTGTTGAACACCGTCGACTTGGAGCATCATGCCCCAAAGCAAGAATGTGGCCGGGTTGCCAATATTGAACCTCGGAGGACTTGGAGGAGCAATGTCCTGCTCAAAGGAGATGTTTTAGAAACAATGTAGATATGAAGTAAAAGGTGGCCGTGAGTGTGTACCTCATCATCGAAGAAAATGAAGGCATCAAGACTTGGCATAAAGGGTGAACTTGTGCTCAAGATATGAGAATGCCATTCTTGCCACCAGAGGTTGAAGGAAGAATGAGTAGCTTCAATTATCACCAGAGGATTGGGCTCATATGTTGAAGCTTGCATCCAAGATTGAAGACTTTGTTGGCCTCGGTTATATTCAAGCAGTTGTCTCCCGGGTCCGATGATGCTCGAGAAATATGGCCTTGGGGGCAGCTGACCAAGTCCAAACTGCCTGGCAACCATGTTTGGATTATAAAATTCATAAGTTGAGCTTATCAACCGACCATGGTGAAATTCTGGTAGAGCACGGGGCTTGATGAAAGCATTGAAAATGTCCCTGGAATCATCATCTATGCAGCCCAACTCATAGTCAATCTACAAGGGAGAGTTAAATTTTCATTCTCCCCGTAGGGAAAACCAGATCATGTGGTTGAATCCCTTGTAGAAGATCTTGAAAAGATGACCAGTCTAAGTCAATAATGATTGAAGATGCAGCCTCTCCATATGTCTCGACAAGATTTGTATCCGGGGTCTTCACCTTCAAGATAATTGATTGAAGGAAAGTTCGGGATTGTGGAGATCTACAGAGACAATCGATGCATGTATAGTTGCAACCACATCCGGAGAAGCCACCATGGTCCATTGACACAGAGATTTCGCCCCGATTCCTCATCCGGACATGTCGGGTGCATCATGTGGTAGAAAGCTCCCAGAAGCAGATATTTGCCTAAAGGAATCAACTTGCCCGTAGCCAATTCTTCACCATCACTATGTGATTCAGAGTGGGCTCATTGGACTTGCCACGAGTAAAATGAATCTCGCATAACCACATGTTCATGAATGCCCTATACTCTTTATCGACACAGGGCCGGTTGAAGCATAAGCTTGGACATACTTGGCCCAGCCTCCTCCCGATTTGACCGCTTCTCAGGATGGGTGCTTTTGTATTTGAATGGGTATGTTGGCTTGGTAATGTTTAAACCTATCATCATAAAAATGTCTCGAGAGAGTGATCGACATTGGGCCATGACCGAAGATGAACGCATTGATGGCGTCGACTTAAGTGGGAAGCAGCTATCGAGGGAGTCGTTCCTAGACATTTCGGCTAAAGAAAGCTCCGGACAATGCTGAATATCTTGGGATTCCCAAAAATCACTGCTCCGGACTGCATCCTACGGTACCAATCACGCCATCCCGTGATTGAAGGAAGGGGCCATGTTTTGAAAGTATTCGGCCATCCGTTTGGGGGAGAAATCCTAGACTTAAAGGGGATCCTCGTGGTTTCCTTTTCAATAAATTCCCTTGGATTGGGGTCTCCCGCGGACCAAGAAAAATGATCCAGACACGCAAGATTGGAGATCAAGATCTCATTCTTCATTTCCTTTAAAAGAAATTGAAGCAAATGGATCAAAAGGTGCATCCGGAAATTGATTCGTAAAGAATTGCCGAATGGGTAAAGCAAGTAGGGTTACCTCTAGAAACTCCTCTTGAGTTCCGTCGCCATGATGGAGTTGGTTGAAGTCTCTGTCGCCATTGAAGTCAACGAGCGCAGATCTCAAATGGCGGTCGGGTGTTGGCGGTGGCCGACCTAGATGAAAGGCGCTGATAGTCAATTTCGAAATAAAATCCTTTTATCTCGAAATTGAGGGGGCATGTGTTAACACCAGAATTTGGTCGAATATGATGTGTGGACCCGCAGACGGCAGAGAGAGGAATTCGGCAAGTGCATATGCGGTCGGCTAATTTCCATGTGTTCGGCAAATGGCCAAGCGGTCGGCAATCGCTTTATTTGAAGGCGGAGAAAGGAAAAAGGAAGTCGATCGAAAAGGGAAGGAGTCATGATGATCAAGGACTCCGATTATGGATAGAGTTAGCGTGTCTTTGTCTTTCCAATTTTGGTTAGATAGTTCGTAAGTGCTTAGGACTCATGTTTTGTCCAGGGTATAAATATAAACCCTCGACCATTGTAATAGGGGTTCACAACCAAATCAATACAACCGGCTACACGCCACCCTTCGAGTCCTTTTAGTCGTGTCGTCGAGTTCTTCGAGAGGGCCAATCGATCCGTCGACCTCCGTAAGTCCGGCAACCTTGTTATCATGTCTAGTATCATGCGGTGGATTTAGATAATGATGCAAGAAGTCTTGTTGCAATGCTTAGTATCATGCGGTGGATTTAAGCATTGAACCAAGAGGGTTCCGTGTTAGTCATGAGTCGTGCGGCGAGGCTAAGATTAGCTAGGAGCTAGTTACCAAAGTTTCTCTTCGATTAGATCATGAGTCATGCGGGCTAAGATCTAAGCTTAGAGGCTAGTTATCGGCTCTTTTAGATTTGGCATGATCTAATAGATTCATTAAGTTATCATGTGTTGCATGTTTATTTAATGTTTAATTATTTGCAACACTCTTTTGCCCAATTTAGATTGATACTCTTTCGGCTTGTTGATTGTTCATTTCATGCTTATTCAAAATCGAGTAGATCAAACTCATATAGCCGAATTAGATCAATCTAGGTTGTTACGTGTTGTGGGTTCATCCACGTCATATGTAGATAAGCCTTGACAGACCGGGTACCGTGCGGCAGATGCAGGTCTTTGGGTTACTCTAGAGCTAGTCATCCGGTGGACTAGAGATCGGTTTAACCTGATAGGTTCCTTTTACATGTCACTTGTTTGTTCCTTCTTCATGGACCCCGATTCGGCAATCTTGCCGATACGGTTATGCTTATACATGTAGCGAGTATCTATGGATCTGTTAGATAATCACGTGCTTTTAGCTCTCTATTGCTAGATTGTATCATGCGGTGGATTGATCTAGTAGTAAGGAGTGGTGTAAATTCATAGTGAGTGGTATCATGCGGTGGATTAGCTTGCTTGAATTTATGCTTGACGGGTTTATGAAGGCTAGACGCGGCGACTAGTTGAAGTAGCCTATGCATGTGTTTGTTTAGTAGATTTATATTTATAAGTTACTTATTCTTAATTATTAAGTGCTTGATGATGTTTTAAACCCGAGAAGTAGTTTGATATGCGTTTTCACGATTCAATCTTGTTCAAACATGTCTTCATCTATCGTATTCGGCAATTTCGTTCGTTTACATCAGTTATGTTACTTTAGCCGAATGAACCGCATCCCGTTGCGATAGCTTCCATAGCTATGTGTCGTCGTAAGTGGCTTCAGGGCCGTAAAGATGGAACTGTCTGGTCTCACCCAAAGACGTTCCAGTTATGATCTTACCGTTTTATCCCTTGTCGATTTTCAGGTCAAATCGATCGGCACGCCACCGGATTCGACGCCCGGCACCCGATTGAAGCTAGGCTTTCCGGCTTGTTGTGTGTGAGACGCAGGGTGGTCACATTTTGCGTCAACACTAGCTCCAAAGCCTCGCAACAAGTACACCTAGTAACCACACTAGACTTCTCAAGTAAAGCAATCCTAGCAGTTTTCTCATCTAGAGCGGCCGTAACTCGGCCACGGGACTTGCAAGGACTCACGAAGCAAACTTGGCCTTAACCTCATCAAGTTCATCTACTAGAGCCGCATACTTAGATTGCACATCAGCAAAGTTTGCCATATGGACAGCACAAGCATCACACTCGACTCATCGGAGATAGCTACGCACCCCTTAACAAACTCAAGCTCTATGACCGCAAGCTCCCACTTAGCCTTAAACTCTTTTCTCTCACGAGCAGCAAGTCTAAGCGGTCTATCTTGACTAAGCAAAGCATCACCCATGGACTCTAGCTCGCCATGAAGAGACTCAAGGTTTTGTTCTACCTCAGCTCGGGGTCAACGTTCTTCTCGGTGCTTGTGGTAGACTCGTCGAGTGCCATGGTGCGGTAGCCTCCAAGCTTGGAGTCGGCGAAGAAGCACAGCCCGTTGAACCTGTTCTCGACCTTCCGCTCGGCCTCATCATCACTTGGGGGTGAGCCGCTATCGGAGTCGTCGTCGAGATCGCTGAGCGATGCGAGGAAGGCTCGCTGCTTCGCCTCATGCTTCTCCAGGTACTTCTTCTTGATAGCCTCCTTGTCGAATCCTTCCTTGTACTTGTACTTGTGGGAAGAAGACTCATGCTTGTCCTTGCGCTTGCCATAGTTGTTCTTGTTGTAGGAGTTCTTGTCGGCCTTGGGGCAGTTGGCGATGTAGTGGTCGGGATCTCCACACCCGCGCAGCCTTGCCGGTGATGCTACGCCGGCGATTCAAACGGTTGTTGTGAAACCGTGAGAACCGGCTGATCACCAAAGCGAGCTCGTCGTCCGCAAGAGCCTCCATCTCGCTCCTCAGCTGAAATCAAAGACGACAAGGCAAGAGGCATTACGTGAAGGGTTAGCGAAGAACTTGAACCTCCCGCACGAGACCAAAGCCATGGTAGGGGCACGGATTCCCGATCCTCGCACAACGCCTCGGTGATAAATCTCGGTGGACTTGAGCTTGCCGAACAGCTCATCCACAAGTGAGAGTCTCATATTTGGGCGATTCGATGATCGCCGAGACCTTCACTTCCCAAACCCTCCGATCAAGAGCATATAGAAGCTTAAGGGCTCTCTCGATGATCATCATAGGGCATCTCGAGGGTTGTTTGCCCTCATCTTGTTCACGATGGTTTGGAAGCGAGTGAACAAAGAATCAACGGATTCACCATCGATTTGAACAAAGTTCTCATACTCTCGCTCGTGTGTCTCATAGAGTCTAGTCTTGACATGGGTAGTGCCCTCATGATAGCTCTGCAGTCTAGACCAGATCTCTCGAGCGGTTACTGTCGAAACACGCTCAAATTCTTGCAAGAGAGAGCAGAGAACAAGACAGTTACGCAAGTATTGTTCGCCTTGTGTTGGTCGATCTCGTGCTTGGCCAACACGGGCAGCAAGTACCACGTAGTCCGCATTCTCACGGATCTTCCAAACACGCGAATCAATCCCTTGGAGATGCACTGACATGCGTATCTTCCAATAGGGATAGTTTGTGCCATCGAAGTGCGGTAGCTTGCCAAGCCCACGGTTCTCCATACCGTCGCCTTTGGGGATCACGGACCGATTAAGATGGAGTGATCCTTAACCGGCTCCGATACCAATTGAAGGACCGGAAACGGCGAATTTAGGGGGTGAATGGGAGCCTCAAATTTCTTTTGAAATATTTGGCCTATGTCCCAAAATCACCACCAAATAAATAAAATCTCCAAATCTAAGATACTCGCACCAACCGGTGATGTGAGTATCTAGATAAATTCTTTAGAGCGATAGAAACCCAACGCAATGCACGAAATTGAAATCGGAGTTCGAAAACCAAGTTTCACGCAAAACAGGAAATCGAGCTAGTGAAAATTCACCGAAAAAACAGCAGAAAATTCGTTCATCCATTAGCACAAGTATAGTGCTTGGCTATCTGTCCAGCAAGAAGAAACACAGGAATAGCTGACCACAAAAATGAAGGAAAAAATCCAACAAAAATAGTGAAGAAGAACAGGAACTCAAGATCCAAAATCAAGACACCATGATTGAACATCGAGGCAAAAAAGAGCTCGAACGCAGTCTGTCTTGTATACACCCGTGACTATACGAGATCTCAAAAATCACAAAAACACCTCAACAAAATCAAGGAAAAATTTCAAGAAAAATAGTGAAGAAGAACAAACTCAAGATAAAAATCAAGACACCGGATTGAACACAAGAGGCAAAAGAGAGCTCGAACAATCTGCTGTATACACCCGCTTAACCGTACGGGATCTCGAAAACCATAAAAACAACTCAAGAATCACGTACACATTATTAAACCCGGAGGAAACAGTGAAACTAGGCGCTCGCCTTGCCACGCACATCGATTCGAGTACAAGTCAAAGACTTGCTTGACCTCTCTCACACAGCCGGCTAGAGGAAGGAAAATCCTAAAAGGAGAAATGGAAATGGAAGAGGTGAGGGAAGGAAGACCCTCATCCTTTATTTATAGGGGCAAACCTATTTTACATTCCTTCTTTGTCCTTGGATACATGAAGAGCTAAACCACTTAGCCGGGGCATAAGGGTCCAACTCAGACTTCTCTTGATCCGACGGCCACCGCGTCTCCTCACCAGTAGCCTTGCTTCCAAGCAATCTCCCCGATGCCGCCACGTGCTGTCCGTCCGCGCTGGACCACCCCGATTTTGAGGCGCAAACCAGGAAAACCCGCCATCGATGGTTTTGAGGCGAAACCACCAAACCCTCCGCGAGTAGTGTAGCCCGTACACGTCCCCGCCGTGTACACTTGCGCTTGTCGATGTCCCAGCTGTCAGCCACCACGGCTGGCCGTCCGGTCCACAGGTCCCTCGATCCAAGCCTCACGTCCGCCCTTCACCGCACCCGGTCCGTCGCCACGGCACACCCTACTTGATCTTCACCAACCGTCGACCACCGTCTCCGAGCTCGACACTGCAACCAACACAAGCCAAGAGACATCATTGTTTGACACGAACCGCGTGCCATCGGTTAGCAGAAACACACGCACACACGTTATTGTGTTGGCACGTTGACAATCACTCATCACAAAAAGTCCACACTATGGTTATGGTAAAAGCGGGTGTCCTCAAAGATTTCGAAGCCTTTTTCTTTAAGTTATTAAAGGAAGTTTTATTCCTATTTTTTCTGTATATACGTTATTACGCACTCAATCAAAGTTTAATAAATAATACAAAACAAATCACTCGCATATATAGAAACAAAAGGCAACCAAAAATTAAGATGGCAACAAGTAACATTAATCTATGCCGTAAGAAATTTCTTGTTGTTTTTCTAAAAGAGAGAAAACTCGAAAGCTGGGACATCACCAGCGCACGATAAGAGCATGTAAATCCCCCTATCCTGACTCTGATAAGAAGCCGTTATTACAGAACTTAGTCTCAGCATTCAGCTATCGATACAAGAATGAAAGCGATTGATAATCAGCATGACAGTAAATTCAGATTTCCACCACATCCGTCGCACTTGTACTTGTGGGTGTAAACTTCATCAGTCCCTCCATCGCCGCTGTCTTGATCACCTGGAAGGTGTCTTGGTCTTGCTCATTGAGGCGTATGGTCCATTTCTGCATATGTGAGAGAGCATGATAGGTTACATCAGAAGGCGACTTTGGTAGGATCTTTGAGATGGCCATCTTATTACGCGATAGCCAGAGAGCCCAAGTGATTCCTGCAAAGAGAAAGATTATCATTCTATTTGGCAGATTAATCTTCCCCCTCAACCAAGATTGACAGAAATCATCAATACTCCTTGGATAAGATTGTAACCCAAACACCCCTGAACAAAACTCCACACAAACTTAGCCATGATACATTCAGAGAATATGTGATCCCCAGTTTCGACCAAGCCACATAAGCAGCATTTATCTTCCCCTCCCATTTTTTCTTCACCAAATTCTGAGCTGTAGGAAGCTTATCATGGATCATTTGCCACAAGAACACCTTTATCTTTAAAGGTATCTTGCATTCCATATATACTTGCCTCCGGGGAGATGTCTAGGTTTTTGGCATCCGACGTCACAACTTGCTCGAAACTTTTGAATTTTTTACCACAGGCTCCACATGCGATGGCGAGACAACTCGTCAAGTTTCGTCAATTTCGGACTTCGTTTGGATTTTATATAATTTAAAAACACTTTTCGTGCACGTAACTCCCCATGTTACAATGCCAACATGGTCGTAATTTCATGCGAGGTCCTGATACGGCCTCAACATACTCGGGACATCATGAATACTATGTTTCGAATCAAAAATTCCATTATTTCATGTACCTGCAGTTCAAATTTGGAGTTATAGGAAAAATTCAGAGAAACAGAAATAATTAACGAAATATAGAAAAAAAAAATTAAAATTGTCCCAACTTTTAAAGGCTGGGCTGTATTTTGTAGGAAGACACTAGGAAAAAAATGGGAAGAAAAAACAAAAAAAAATACTTCTTTGCCGGCTTGAGATGGCCCTCGGCAAAGGCCCTTCACCAAACCCAGGCTGGCCTATGTGGCCGTCGGCAAAGGTCTTGGCCCTGGCCCACCCCGGGGACCGCCATGTGGCGAGGCTTTGCCGTTGGCCTGGCCGTCGGCAAAGCCTCGCCCTTTTTGCCCCGGCGACGGCCGGCTGTCGGCAAGGACTGGCGTCGGCCGCCGTTTGCCACAGGCCTCCTTTGCCGATGGCCTAGGCGTGGCAAAGGATGGCTTTGTCAATGGCCTTGCTTTGCCGACAGCCCGGCCGTCGGCAAAGAATGCCTTTGCCCATGGCTTTTCTTTGCCGCGGCCGGCCCTCGGCAAAGAAATCTTTGCCCGGCCGGCCGTGGCCATCGGCAAGCGGTTCTTTGCCGACGGCTGATTCCCCGGCCGTCGGCAAAGAATATCGCCGTCGGCAATGATGCCGTTTCCGGTAGTGAGAAAAAACTTGCTATGTCAGGTGCGGCCTTTTTCGATGTTCCTATGTAGTCTAGTGCTCTAGGCTACCTTTAAAGCTTATTTTAAATGTGTCCCGGCGTCTTTTGCAACTGCTATGCTTCCTATATTCAAACGGTTTTTTTCCTATCTTGTGCATGCTTTTGCGTTCAATGGTCGTACAATTTTTGGGTTGCCATCTTCCATGTGGCTTATAATAACTCTTGGCGTGGTGGCAGGTCTCATACTTAATCTGGAGTCGCCAGAGTTTCTACAAGGCTAAGAAAACCTACAATGTTGCGGCCCTGGTCACCTCACATGGTCAGCCTGCTCCTGTTGTGGAAAGCGGCGCACATGGAGATGGTGGAAATGGAAGTGGCGCTGAATCAGGTGACTCTTCAGATAAGGGTAGTGGTGAAGATGAGCACACCCTATCGGTTTCTACTACACCAGACAACACCAAGACTCCACCACCTACTCTTCAGACACCACCCGACAAAGAAACATGAAGAGGGTAATCCGTTTGCTGAGTAGTCAGTATTTCTATAGGACACATTGCTTATCTTTTTCATCCCATATCTAATTGATCTTTATCTACAGTGGGTCACCGAAGAGCACCGAGCATCCTTCATGTCGCTGCAGGCTTCTTCAGGATAATTCTAATGCTAATGCCCATGGTACAGATGCTTCAGTTTCAAGGTATACGCACATCAAATTCCTCTGCTTCCACTGTAAAGATACAGTTACAAATATTACTTCATCTGCACCTGCCTCTGATCAACAGAAACAGCGCTTTCTGTACAATTGTTCTTACCATGTCCCTTCTAACAGTCCTGCAAGTGGCAAGATTCAGGCTGCTGAAGCTGACCCCTCTGAGAACCACTCCGCTCAAGAGAGCGGCTAACTAAGCCAAGCACCGTAAAATCTATATCTGTTTTTATCATCATGGGCGACTTGGATTGCTTCAACAAATCCATTTCTTGTTGCAGAAATCATCAGCTCCCAAGCTTTTGGCTGGACAAATCACTGCACTCAGCCGTCCAGAGAAGACTCCTGCCCGTTTTTCTGGTGGCGTGGCATCCTCTCGTCAGGAACTGACCCCGTCATTCTCTGTCTGTTAGATCAGCCTTTGTACTGGGCTCCTGGCAGGAAAGAGCTTCTAACTCCAGTGGCCATTACAGTTGGCCTAAACTCTGTTAACTATTTACTTCGCTGCAGCTGTACGTGGTCCTCTCCACGTTGCCTATGCGTGCGTTGGTTGCCTGGTTATCACGGGCATCGTTTGAACACTCCCGTTGCTGAAATCTCTGGTAGACTTATGCAGCTCAGGTTGGGTGTCTCGCTCAGTAACTGGGTGCACTTGCCAACTACCCTTCTGTTATGATATTCTGTGTGCCCATCCATTGTTCAGACTTTGTGTGTTTGTAGTAATGAACTCTGTGCAATCAGTTTCCAATCCCTGTACATTCATGTTGTTCTGTTATTTCTACGCAAAACTAAATGCGGCCATCACTCGCGCGCATGGGTGCGCGCCAATAACTAGTGGAGACAGGGGAGTACCAGTGAACTAGAAACAGATGTTTTCGATCTTACCTGAGGAATTAGTGGCTCCGGCGGTCACTGGCAAGACATGATTTCATTGGTTTGGCTTGCTCGCTCGATGCTTTCACCTCCTGTTTTGTCCCGGTCCACAGCGCTGATTTCCACCTCCTGTTCGGCATGTAAAAAAAGGACAACAAAAACTTGAGCACATGCCCTTTCTTTTCGCATGCCATGGCGCGCCACATTGGAGCCGCGGAGACCATGTCACAACCCGGATCAAGGATGTGACGATAACCTGGAACTGGAAGAGAATTCGAGAGAGGAAAGCACGGAATTGGGGATAGAACAACACGATAGCACGGGTTTTGGAATTTCAGAGGAGAAGTTTCTGAAGACGGTTACAGAATTGGGGAATTGTTCTTCGCTAGTTTGGGAGCCACGCTTGCTCCAGGTTTATACTCCTGGGCCCAGCTTAGGCGCAAGAGAAGACACGGCCCAATAAGCAGCTACTCGGCCCATGTTGCTTGAATCACCCGCTCCCGCGCGCCTCAAGCCATCATCAGCCGTAGCCGCCCGAACCGCCTTAAACCAACGCCCTTTGTTGATCCGACATTGCTTCCCCGGGAGAACCAGCTTGTCCCCAAGGCTGGACAAGTCGGAACCGACGATGCAGATCCAAGACTCCTCCCAAGTAGTCAAAGTCGCTGGCAATGACTCCCATTGAACCAAAATTTGCTGCCTGAAGAAGCCCCTCTTCTACAAAGTCGAGTCTGCAGAAACTGAACTGGACTTAACACAGCCTCGGGGTTGTCGGGAACTTGAGATATATCATCTTCAATTCTTGTAGACTGAGGCACATGCTGCTTCAATTGAGACACATGCACCACCGGATGGATCTTACAAGTAGCTGGTAACTGCAAGCGATAAGCCTCCGGCCCAACCTTTGCGAATAGAAATGGTCCATAATAGCGATAGCGAGTTTCCTAATTGGACCTTGGAGCCACCGAACTTTGAATGTATGGCTGTAAGTGCAAGTACATAGAATCCCCCAACTTGAAACTCCCTATGAGAACGATGCTTGTCGGCATAACTCTTCATCTTTTGTTGAGCACGATGCAGATGGTGTCTTATAATGTCGAGACAACAAATGCCTCTCCAACATCCATTGCTCTAAATGCGGGCAATGAAAGCTGTATCTCATTGGCTAAACCAAACAATCTGGGAGCATAACCATATAGTACCTCAAAGGAGATTTTCCCAATGCTGAATGATAACTTGTGTTGTACCACAGTTCAGCCACTGACAGCCA